>CAJDSM010019625.1:2374-36133 GCA_903981925.1 Ostrea lurida
CTTGTTAAAATCAAACAGCGCTTTACGATAAATTGCATATTAATTCCATTATTGCGAGCATTAATAATTCAATTATCGTTCTCATCAATTAATGTGAGCAATAATTGAATTACTGTGCACATCAATACCATTAATGCGCGCTTCAATCCTTTAAAAAGAGCAATTATTTTAAATAATTTTTATACGCCCGTCTTCATAGCGTTGTCCGCCGCTCCGTCCGGAAGTTTGTCCGGGCAAACTTCCTGACGCCTCTTTGTAGTTTTCACATATCCACAGAATTGTGCCCTGGACACCAAGGAAGTGTCATGACCTAGATCAAGATTATTGGTCAAGCATCAAGGTCACTATGCATAAATGGTTAAACTATCGGTTTAAACCTTGTCCGGCCTACTTTTATGAGTGCATGGACGTGGAAATAATGTTTCACACAATTGTTGCCCTGTACACAAGGAGGCGTCATGACCTTCATTCAAGGTCACTGGTGAAGGTCACAATGCACATAGTGGCTTTTGACATTTTCCGGACCATAACTTTTCACTGAGTGCATGGATTGGAATAATATTTCACAGAATTGTTGCCCTAAACCTAAGGATGTGTCATGACCTTGAGCAAAGGTCAAGGTCACAATGCACATAGTGGGTTTACCTTTGTCTAGGCCATGACGGGCGTGTATTGCTACGTTGGCGTTGCTCTTGTTTGTTAAGAGATTTTTAATTGAACTACTGCGCACATCAAATACATTACATCTGAGTTTATGCTAATTTGGAGGTCCATACGGGCATTTCCGTATTAGCAAGACGCTGAATCAAGTCTAATGATGTTATGTTTAAATCTCCCAGTTTCAGTTTGTTGCTTTTCTTAGTTAAATTTGATTTTCACATCTCCCTGTAAAACAACTTTCTCAAAAGTTGCTTTGTATTGAATAAATAAATAATAATAAAAACAAAAAACCGAGGCCCAAGAATCATTCTGCTTTTCTGAGTCACCTTGGCCCATAGTTTTAAGCATGCACGTGCTTTGATTGCCAACCTCAATGGGTGCTACAATAGGGCCCCGTTTCATTTCTAACATTGTATATCACGAAATGAAGATTCGTAGATTGAATAAGGACGAGCTTTTTTTTTTTTTTGTAAAAACTAAAACAATTTGCGGCTCCAATGTTTTCCCTTTTGTTACCTTGAACTGATCCTTCATGTCAGACAGAACACTTTAGTGGAGTGAGCTAAAAGGTCCTTTCTACTATGTGTCTTGTATGATTGCAGTCAAGAATTTGATCAATATACCAATACATGTACCACCTTTTTATCCCCTTGTAACTAGTTGCGGAGGGGATATAGCATCGCTGCCGTGCGGATGTGTGTCCGTAACCTTGTGAACTATGGAAGCAAGGGCATTCATCAGCAAATCATCAAACCTTCCACAAATGTTGCCCATGGAGAGAGGATGAACCCTATTGATTTTCAAGGTAAAAATGGACTACCGACTTTAATTCTTGTGAACATGATAGTGGACACAGCATTCATCAGATAATCATAAAACCTTTCAAAAATGTTGACCATGGAGAGGATGAACCCCATTGATTTTCAAGGTTAAATGTCAGGTAACTTTTTAATTGCCGAAATTCTTTTTAATAAGATAGAAGAAACAGCATTCATCAGAGAATAAAATCAAACTTCCAACCAATGTTCCCATGGAGAGTGGATGTTCTCTTTTGATTTTACGGTCAAAGTCACTATTGACTGCCTCAGTATCTTGTGAACAAGATAAGAACAGCATTCATCAAACCTTTACACAATGTTGCCCCATGGCGAGGGTAAACCTATTGATTTCAAGGTCAATAAGTCACTATTGACTATTGTTTAAAAATCTTGTGTGCGAGGGGATGCTACGCTTGCGTTGCCTTGTTAAGCTTGAAATAGTAGTGAAGTTCACCTTGGCGGATGTATTTCTTGATTTGCAACACATAATTCTACAAATATTTTATTTTCAGTCATTATTGAATTTATAATGCCTGTACTCCAAGACTGATTCAAAGTAACCTAGAAAAAACTATGGTTGGTACATATCTACAATATACATATGAACCGGTAATATAACTATCATAATTAGTTTTATTATATCAGTAAAGCATGCATTATTTGAGCAACTGCATTCATCATGCTCTAGGGCTTTTTCGTCAAGATGCCGTGTGGTACTATGGCTCGAACATTCAACAGAGTTAAAAGCAAGTCTTTGGCAGTACTATCATCTGTGGCACCTCGTAATAGAACACAAGCAACACCATGCAAATGCAGTGAATTATATTCTGTAATGTTAAAAACAGCTACCACAGAGTTAAGTGTCCGACACAACAGTGTTACAACCGTGTTAGTAACTTCTGAGCGTTTCAAAAATCCTTGTCGAAAAATTCTGCATCTTATTTTTGTGTGTGTATTAAATCATTCCAGATTTCCAAACAATGTTTTTGATAGATACATGTACATACATGAATTTCCTTTAAAAAAAAGTTCTGCATACTCTTTCTGCGTTACAAGATAGTGCATAACACTATATACTTTTATAAATATGGAACAATCAGCGAGAGTAAATTTAAAAAATATTTGAAGCAGGGTTTTTGATCGACTCAGAGGCTACAAACATCAAACATGGACGGATTTCTGATGAGACTTGGATAAAGCTTCATGAAAACTCATGAATTGTTGAGAGTGACACAATAAACATTTGATAAACATGTTACATTTAGTATTGCAACTGATTTCAGCATTGGTTGTATTGCAAGGTTTAGTAGGTCAAGCTCTGTGGAAACGCTAACATGAACAATTCTAAGTTTTTACGATTCTTCATTAGTTGGTATAAACAGTAAAATCGACAAAAATTGACATCTTGATTCAAATCTGAACAAGGCATAAAGACTAGATTAACACATCACAATGATAATAACAACTATTATAAAATATACAATTCACAATGGGATAGCTGACTGTTTGTAAAACATATGTACGAGATGCATCAAAATGGACACATTGTTGGACGGTTCTTAAATCTTAATGAAAATATCAGAATTTCATGTACAAATCGAGAAACTTTCTTCATATTAAATATATAAAGCATAACAAAACAGTGTATATTGAATAAAAATTACAGATGTATCACAATAGAAAGCAATCAGCAGTTAATCATTTGCATAATGACTATTGGTCCCAGACAGGACGTGTGTAGAACAATGCCTCTAGCCTTCAAATTTAACAATGACAAATTCACAGTGATGTGAGGTTTTGGGGATGTTGATCTTAGTTATGGGTGTGGCACTGCTTTTCTGGATGTTTCAGTCAGCCCTTGGGTCTTTGTAAGCTGTTATTTAATAGCATAATTCAGAACAAAACCTTACATCACTGTTATCTCTGTCACATTACAAAATACAAATTTCAGCACTTTTATATCATAAAAAAAATTGTATCACAGGCAAATAACAAAATTCGATAAACACAACAAGTCTTTTTGGTGGTAGATGATGTTTTGTTATCTTTTCTTCATACCCTGGCAGAGAGTTATCCCATTAAGAAGTGATGAGGTTACAGCTGTACCTATAGGCACACAACGTCTAGGACACAGTGCGAGATTCAGTTCTATGGCAGGAATGATAGAGTAAAATGTCATTGTCTTCCTTCCTTACACATGGTATCCCCGAGCTTCGTAATAATCCTAAAATAAAAAAATCGATCATTTAAAACAGTGCTAAAAGTGAGAAGTTCTAATTATATGCCATAATTGTTGAGATTCTGCTACATAGTTGACAATATGACATGAATTTTCAATGATAATTTTTAATAATCCAGTAACAATAGAATCGTATATATGTGTACATCATCATAATTGTATAATTAAAGTTTCTTCTTTGTCAAATCAAATATTAAATTCAATCCTAAAAAAAAAACCAATGTTATGATTTTGGTGTGATTTCATTAATAGTCAAGATCAAAAACTTGTTAGTAAAACACAAATTTTCTTCCTAACTTGCGACTGAAAGTTAGAATCTGCAATTGAAAGTATAGATATTTAAAAATGTAGCAAATGATCAAAAGGTAAAGTTTCTATTCAGTGCTTATTTACAAATAAAACACATTTATTAAATCAAAAGAACTTCTCTACAACTGAATCAAAAAAAAAAAATCTTTAAACGAATGAAAACCAAATACATTAATACATGTACATGCAAAAATACTGTACAATTTTTAAACGACAAAAACTGAAAAGAAATACATTAAACACTATTAAATAAAAATGTGTCTGTATATTTACCCTATTACACCTCAGAGGACTAAATAAACCAAAGAGGACTAAATAAACCAAACAGAACAAAGAATGAGTACCTTACTAATCCAAGCTCTGCATTAATGGTAAGTTAGAGTGGTTACAATCCAATCACAAATTTTATTTATATCTAAAAATCCATTTAGTACAGCCTCTACCCCCACCATTTATACCTCAACGAAGTTAACTTATCAATTATTTCACACATCAAAACAAACCTACCCAATATTATTTATCTCTTTCCATAACACATTAAGATAATATTTTTTAATCATTCATACGCATACAAAAAACATCACAAGGAATATAAAACTCGCAATGAAATTTATTCAAGCTCCTTTAGCATTTGAAAAATAAATATGGATGGACATGTTTTTCAATATTTTTCTCCTAACAGCATTGTTGACTTACCCCGTGTTGTCCTGAGCCGGGGCGAGACCGCGCCCTCACCCCTCGGGCACTACTCCCACTGCTGGGAGAAGCACCCCGTCCGCTGGGGGAAATCGAGGTTTCTGAATCCCATCGTTCTAATTCTTCTCGGACTAATTTTTCCATCTGTTCTCTTTTCATTTCATCACTATTACTGCCATCCGTCTAAACAACATTAGTTAATATTAGACAAACTGTGGTAAAAAACTAAACAGACCTGCCTGCCATTAATGATACCAGTCCCCATCCTGGAGGGGAAGGGGGAGGGGGCAGTGATGTCTGTTGTTACAAAGTGACAGTGTGAACAAACTGTTAGAAAATTGTCAAACTTGGTTACTGCTGTGGATCTTAACATTAAAATTTGTGCTTCAACACTAAAATGCTTTGGGGGAACTTTCTGTTACATTGACAGTGCAAGTTCAATCAAAGAATAACACTGTGATAAAACATGTTTTGATGCCATACCTCTGTAATGCTGTCTAATATTTTGCCCATTGTTTCTCTGCGTTTGAGTTTTGCTTTCTCCATTGCTTCTAATTTAACTAAAACAGCATCGATTTTGGAGACTATGCTGCCAATAGAATGTTCCATTCTATCCACCCTTCGTGATAGAACTGTGAATTCCTCGTATGACACCCCGTTAGAGCCCCTGCCAGACCTGGTAGATTTGGACCCGTTTTCATCGATCTCTGAACTTTCATCGCCACTGTCGTCATTTTCACTGAGTCTACTGCTGGCTCTGCGAGCTGTTCCTGGTCTGTTTCCACTTTTCTCAAGTTCATCATATTCTTTGTTGAGAGCAGCCTGTATAAAATTATCCAAGAAAGTTTAGTTTTGCTTGAATTCCCTTCCTATGAGTTAAGAAATAGTCATATCAGGAAGCAAATCTGTATCATTCTTTCTGGTGAAAATTGCAATAACAAAAATATTGTGATATTTGATCTCTATGACCGTGAAAAATGCAGTGGAACTGGAAAGTCTTGTTATTTCTTTGACTACATACAATGGCAGTGTTTTAGTTATTGAACAATCATGATTTGATTTTGTGCAGTTTGTATGCAATGTGTTCAGCATGTCTATGTTAATGTCATATAAAGCTGCTTGGGTTATTTTGTCAGATTTTACCTTACGCCTTCCTTTAAGTTTTCTATATTTATACATGCTTCTCTACAATAAACACCCTAATGATGTCAATGATCCTGAGCAAATATTGCAGACAATTCTTTATGAAATATTGATACATTGTATATATCTCTGGACAAAAATTAAAGGAATATTTCTGATGACCTTACCCTCTTCCACCGATAGAATCTCAAAAACATGTACCTTTTGGTTATTCAGATCCTCCTGCATTCTGATTTGTTCATCCTTGTCCAATACACGGTCTCCATCAATGTCATACTTCGCAAAGAGAGCCTCAATTTCACCATCAGCATAACCACGGCTACAAATGATTAAAGTTATACACATACATACTTCTTAAAACAATTTCTACTGAGAAAGAGATCCAATGCAAAACATGTACATTGTATATACCACCAATGAAAGAACTAGGCAGGCCTTACGTTTTGAGATCTTGTCTCCATTCATCAAAGTCCAGTTTGTCGTCACCATTGATGTCAGCATGTTTAAGGGTCTCGTGAATGTCCTGGATCTTGTCACGTTTCAGGTTAAGTTTGTCCACCATCTTCTGGTATCCCTACAAAGCCAAATAAAACCAAAATAATCAAAAATACATCAGAGTATTCCATTTTACAGGCACTGTAACAGTCAAGGAATGCTTAGTAAATGACAGTGTGCCATGCTGGTACTTACTCTCTTGAAGTAGTCGGTCATTTCAAACTCGTTCTTCTGGTTAGCCATGTCACCCTTCACCTCAGAGTAAGTGTCATTGATGATGGCCAGGAACATGTTGATCAGCACGAAGAAGACAAAGAAGACGAACAACATGAAGAAGATGGGACCAAGGTATCGGTTGGCAGCCTCCAGCTGGTGGAAGTCAAAGTCTCCAAGGATGATACGGAACAGGGTAAAGCTGGAAACGTGTAAAGTAAATGATGCATTGGTGGTAAATGTCACAGGAATATTTCAAAAAAGAATACAGAACCGTAGATCATGTGGTTTTTTTTTTTTTTTTATTTTCTGAAATTTTGTAGGATTATAAAGTTATATTTAGCCATATTTTCTGTTACTTGCATCAAATGACTTTGTTTGGCAGTACATTATTGCATAAAAGATAACTATATCATCATGAAAATCTAATCTCCCATGTACATTGGTATGCCCATCTTACGAAATCTGATTTACAATTTTCCAATCTATACCATAAACACATACAAGGAGTTAGGAAAGTTGCTGAAGTCCTTGACTTGGGTTCCAAACAGCAGGTAACCAAGCTGAGTGAAGGCCAAGAAAATGATGAAGAACATGACGGCGAATCCCAGCAGATCCTTCGCACAGCGGCCAAGGGTGGAGGAAAGCTGAGTCATGGTCTTGTTGAAGCTGATGTACTTGAAAATCTAATATACAATTTTAAAGGGTTAGAGTCAACCAATATAAATATGGAATATTTATAATCAAACATTTTACAGAAATTAACCTACCTTGACCCAGGCAAAGAAGACAGCAATGGCAATAGCATTATCAAATCTAGTTTGCCAGAAACTCAAGAACTCGAAGTCGGCATACTGGTCTGGATGACTGATCAGTTCACTGAGTTTGTTGTCCACTTCAACCGTCCGATATATATCAAACGCTATACAGAGCAAGGCTATAATGATGACTGTCAGATCCAGAATATTCCACAGACTCTTGAAGTAGGACAGCTTGTGTTTCTTGATCTAAAAGTAAAACTTAGTATTTTCAAAACCTTGCATATTATTTACAAATCGCTGTAAAAAAAACAGTGCTGACAAAAGTATTTTGATGTTTGATAAAAACAACTTTACCTCAAGGGCTTCCTCCACGATGTAATACACGATAAAGAGAACAAAGATAAATTCACAAGCCATGATGAAGAAATCCTTGATGGTGACATATCGGATGAGTTTCACAGTCCGGAATTCCCACGACGGAATAGCTCCTCCCGTGGCTGGGAACTCCACAATCAGACGAATCGCACAGAACAAGTTGATGTTGGCATTGTACACAGTAAAATCAACAAAAACCACTCTCGTCCCTCTAGTTATCCACAGATTTTGAAATAGATAAGTTATGACTTCAAGAGATTCATTCTGTGTTTTCCCGAGATTCTGAACATATCCAGCTCCACTGTAGGTTGTGATAGTCGCCTCATGGCTGCTTCCATCGAGCTCATCTTCTGTCTTGTATATGAAACTATTGAAAAACATAAAATAATTGTCATCATATTAGACAACCATCCTACAGCAAAAATCTTTAAGAATTTTCAAATCACTATCAAAGGAGAAATGGAGAACATGTATTACTCCTAACAAAATTTTACATATGGAATGGTATTACATGTACAAATTCCCATTTCACCAAAAAAAAATCTCCTACTCCGGATGTCTACATTGTATACTCACGCAGTGTAGTTGTCCGCGTTTATTTTCGATGTCTTGTCCTCCAGGTTTGAGGAGTATGAATCATAACATTCCCGGATGACGTCTCGGAAGTTTTCGTGGACCACACAGGAATTGGAGCTGACTTTGAGTTGCCTCAGACGAGGAAGTCCCAGCAGTTTGTTCTCGTAGTAGATGTATCCTTGTTCTGAGGCAGGCAATGGCTGGTTGTTGTACCATGTCTCCCAGTGTAGACCTTTCACCAAGGGACCACGTGCAAACTAAAACGGCAGTTATCAAAACACTGTATATAGCTAAATCATACTACCCAATGCTAGGATCAAAATGATATATCAAATTATATAAAATATTGTTTTATGTATGTAGATTTTTCTTTTGAAATAAATGGAAGTTACCATACCAGGCTTTTTCATACAGTGGTTTAGTTACTCACTTTCCAGAAGTCGTCAACGTTGGTGATGGTCCTAAAGGTACCACCCGATTCATGGGTGGTGTCCAGGAACAGGTCACTCATCACTTTGGTGTAGTAGTACATGGTGGTTGAGGTCATTCCAAAGGTCACTGAAACAGTCATCATTTTCATATCAATTATTATTTTCTTTCAAATGGATTACTGAAATCTTTAACAAACAATATCTGCCATGTTTATCACATATTACATATCAGTATAAAAACCATTTCAGTCTCATTGAAATACCAAATTTTTATCTGCATTCAATACTCAACTTTCTGAGGAATAAGAAATAGAAATACAGTTAAACACAGTTACATCAGATGCCAGACATCAGATGTGTTTCATTTCAAGCATAATCAGTACTTTTAATTTTTGTATGCTTCAAATATACATGTAATTGTGTTTATTGTACCCATGTTTTATTGTTATACATACTCTCTTCATATATCAATACTATTTTGGACTTCAGGGATACTATATTATACATTTATATACTGTATGGCAGTGCTATAATTTCACTTGCTAGTTCATTGCTTTTTATGTTTGCCTATCCTTGTTAATTCTTAAAGGATACTGGATTACTGTCAGATATTGTCTCAATATGAAATTTCGAAAGCTACCCCATTTTCTCTATTGAAGTTTTCCATATATGTAAACAGATTTTATTGTTTTTTCATTATTGATTTATCTTAATACTTTTGCAGTTAGGAAGGAAGGATATATTGATTTCTCCCGGGTAAATTAAATGCATGGAAAAAAAAAAGAAAAATACCTTCACCAATCAATATCCTACGTACATGATTAGAATATATTCCAAAATTGATTGCAGTAGAGCTCGTCGCAGACAATAAGCAGCAAAGATCAGGGATCAATATTTCATCAATATTGACAATTGTAGTGTTTATGTGCGTGGCTTATGAAATATGTATAAGCTCTGTATCTTCAGGTACAAAAAATCAATACTAAGAGCATCCCAATCTCACATCCATAGATATTAACACCCCCCTCCCCCAAATTGTATATGTTTAATTCACATCAGTAAATTGTGTCATTGTACTTTTTTTGGTAGAATTTGTACAATTAGATCATAGGTACGTCCTCCCTTCTGGGTTTTTGATTTTCTTACCGACACACAGAATGATGAGGAACACCAGGTAAATGATGAGTTCTCTCAGGGTGGTCTTCACGTGCAGCTCTCGGTTCCCCTTAGTTTCCTCTGTCTGTCTGGTGGCCCACAGAGCTAAAAATTATACAAAATTCTTACTCCCTGTGTCCATGTATTGTACTTGACATGCTTAGAATTAGTTGCTTTTGCAGGTGTGTTGACAATTTTACAATACAATACTATATACAAGACCATCAAAATTCATCTTTAGTACTGATTTTCACCATATATAATATATGTATTATCATATTTCTTTGGCAGAATAGGTTTTTTAATAATTTTTGGAAAAATATTCACATCCAACAGCTCATACGTTTAATATATAGAATATAGTGAGCTCTCTTTGCTATTTTTTTGTTTTTTTTGTTTTGTTTTACTTTATGTCTTCCTTCTAATACAAAACTTATATTTTGTTGATCAAACATTGAAAAGGTAATTATAATAATATAAACTAAAGACATTCTGCTGAAAGAAATCAATAACTAAAGGCTCAGTGGCTCTTTAATTTCTCACTGGAAGTCTTCGGTCTAAAATCTTTCACAAAGTAAACTAGAATGAACAAACAAAATTTAAATGTCCGATCCATGGCTTAGTATTTAATCAATGCAGAAAGTGGGGCAAAGATTGAATACATATATGAAAGGCCCAAAACAGAGATAAAAGGAAACAGTCATTCTTTCCTCTGTATATAAATACAGGAAACCTGTATCAATATTTTCCCCCTCTCCATAACTTTACACTTGAATTTAACACAATCAACATAAATTTATATCATATTAGATAAAACATAAGTCATATTTTAAATTCTCGAAAATTGGATACACATACATGTATATGGGGGGAAAAGTTCTAAGAATCTAAAACTCTTTCCAATATTTTTTTTTTTTTTTTTACATAAATGGCTCAACAATTTTCTGACTTATAGTTAACATATAGCCTACAGGAATCTTATCATCTTGTACAACCTGTAAGTGTACAAGAAAGTTAGATCTAATGCACTGACACGCTTACAAAATTTCAATAGAACTTACATCGGACGCCCTTTCTGAATTTGGTGAAGCATCCCTGCTTTTCAGCGGGTTTGGTGGTAGCCACCTGATCATTTTTCCCCTTGTCGCGGTCCATGTAGATGTCGTTTTCCATTGCCACTGGTAAATCCGGATCGTCTCTTGGCCCAAATTCAAACTGATTGTCCGGCCTACCGTAACCGGAATCCATGTCTTCCCAAGCCGTGCGTGACTGTGCACTTGTAGGACGATTGTCCCGAGAGGCCATATTTTAAATCTTTGAATAATCACAATACCTTCTTGACTATTCGCCAAGTGTTAGATAAGGACCTTAGTTGTAAGATACTGAAAAACCAAAACAAACTTATATCACATTCACAGGTAACGTAAACTTATAAGATGGGTAACAACATATAATAACATAGACTAGATCATGACAGTCACAGCTAAGCCTATCATAGTATTTTAAAAGTCCAATGAACCATTACTTATTGATCATGCTATGCTTGATTGGTTGATCAATTTGTTACTGAACTCAGTCAGACTCCAGTTAAACTTACTCATGTTATATGAAGAACTGTGCTGCAGCATTCTGATATAGACTCTTACAAAACGATGGAAAATTAGCTTTTTTCATTTCATGTTGATGATGCTATCAGGAACGATCACTCTACTTTAATTATATCAAATATTTTCAACAGATGGCGCTTCATCATTTGTTAACTCTCTCTCAAATATATTCGTATGTAGATAGTGTTCATTCTATAATAGATTATATGATTTACCATAGGCAAAGTCATTCAGAAGCGTAGTGCAAACATTTGAGGGGTGGGGATGGTTGTTATTCATCATGCAGGGGATACTTTTTTCATAATCAAAAGATAATATGTGCGGTGATAACTGATTTATTTTGGGGGTGGTTTTTTGTTTGTTTGTTTGTTTGTGTAGTCATTTTTGGAATGTGTGTGTGTGTTTTTTTTATTTTATTTATATTTTATCATTTTTTATGCTGGCGTAGAGTGTTCTGCTCTCTCTCTCTCTCCTCTCTTCTTCTCTCCTCTCTCTCTCTCTATCTCTCTTCTCTCTGCTCTCTCTTTCCCTCGTCATGCTGGGTGGACGGGGGGGATGTTCTTGTGGGGTTTTTTTGTTTTGTTTTGGTACATATAGTTATAATTGATTTGATGCGCGCATCGATTGAATTATTGTGGGGAATAATAAAATTGATGTGCGCATCACATTGATATCGATCAGTAATCGAAATGATACGCTCATTAATGTGGTGGGATAATTCAAATTCAAATTCTTTAGTGGCGTAACACATCAACCTGTAATGGTTATTGCCCATGAGGATAATTGCTCGCAAATTTCAGATTGGAATTCGGTATAAATGATTTTATGATCGCTTATTAAATTGAAGAAATCTTTAATCATTTTCAACATTTGGAATAGGGAATTAATTAATGCAAGCAATTAATTCTATTAAAGAGAGAAATAATTGAATTTATTAACGATTCATTAATTCAATTTGTGTTGAATTGAAGATATATCTTAATAAAAAATTATTGATATATCTTAATCAAAAATTTATCTCTGCTCTCTCTCTCTCATCTCTCTCTCTCATCTTCCTCTCTCTCTCTCTCTCTCCGTCTCTCTTTACTCTGTCGCTCTTCCCTCTCTCCTTCTCTCTCTCTCTCTCTCTCTCTCTTGTTGCATGCATTAATGGAATTAACGATATCATATATTAAAAAGGACAATAATTCAGCTATTGAACGCATTAATTGAATTGATGTGTGCAATAATTAAATTGAAGAGAACACTAATTAAATTATCAAAAGCATCATTTGATTTGATCTGCGCATTGATTAAAATATTGTTCTCTTCAGTCTTATAATAACGCGTATCAGTTCTATTGTTCATTTGAAAAGAGCATCAATTAATTCAATTACAGCGCGCATCAATAGTCAGCAGAATAATTAATGTTATCAACAATTTTTGAATTAATGCATGCAATAATAAAGATTTTAAAATATAATTCGTTATCTGATAATATCTTTAGATGAATTAATTGTTGTGCGCATCAAATGAATTCATGATATCTTCAAATAATCAAAGATACCTTAATTTTTTTTTTTTTTTTTTTTTTTTAGCTCATTCGTGTTTCTTTGGCGCTCCACAAAGACATCGGCTTTTTTCATCATTTATCAGTCATATGAATTCGATCTATTTAATTTATTCCTCATTATTTTTAAAACAATAAACATTTGTCTTGATTTAAATAATTCAAAATTTGTCAATTTCCTTTCTTTACTCAAAACTGTTTCTGAGCAAGCACCCAGTATTAGAAGTGAGAGTCATGCAACTTTCGGACATCACCATAACGGTGGAGACCCCGATTCACGGAAAACGCTCGCACGATAAAGAACCCTTCCTGCTTTGAGCATCATACATGCTGATGAGCCGCAAGGCTTAAAGCCAATAAACAATTCCAATTATACAGGTCAAAATGAGTAAGAAAAAATCTCGAATAGAATTAATAACTACACGTACATACCAAAAAGAAAGAGTAATACATCATTTTAGTGACCGTTTAAAACACCCAGTAGTCACGGACGAGATGAATCGTTCATCATTTGATAACTGCAATCTTGTCTTGACTCAACGTTGAATTGACAAACTTTGGAAATATATAGACATCAATATTTTTTCAAACATTTCCAACGGTACAAAAAATGTTCAACGTTGAACAAATCTTATTGCATCTTTATCGTTTAAAAAGTCGTCTTCATTTTCGACGTGAAAAAAAAAAAAAAAAACCGTGGCATATCCGGCAATGGAAAATATATTGCATCTTCAATATTGTTTCAACATAAAAAATCTATCGATATAACGAAGTTAGACCAACTGAATTATGGTTCAAACAGTTTCAACCAAAATTAATTAAAATGGATGATTGGTAAATTTGGAAACTAAATTAAAACAAAATAAATGATAGATAATTAGATAATTTTGAAAAAAATAAATTAAAAGCTCTCACCTATTCCGAAAAAGCTGCACGGATCTTGGGCGACAATCGGTACGTAATTGGGCTTTATACGGCGATCGACCCGCTACCAAGGTAATGCTTCAGAATCAATAATGGCGTCAGCAGAAAATAACAAATAAGTAGCAGCTGAAACAAAACTTTTATAAGCCTGTCCCATCAAATATTTATTCCCATCGATTTTCCACGATTACTTTGGAATAACGGCCAGCACTACCTGCGTTTCATTATTTTAAGCATAGGTAAAATCAATGAGCTTGATCGATTTGAGAACCCAGAGCGTGTTCATATTTAATACACTCCACAGAACTTTATTATCAATAGCCGTTTCAAAATGTTAATCGCAGAAACGGTCGATATGGTACACAGTTAGGCTTCACCCTACAAGAAATGACAATTATTGGTTCATCTTGATAAGATGTTGAAAATAGATATGTTATATTGTATAGCGTCTGTGACATCTTGGGTTTTAACTTAATATATATACGTCATGTTTTCGAAATAATTTAAATGTTGCTCTCTCTCTCTCTCTCTCTCTCTCTCTCTCTCTCTCTCTCTCTCTCTCTCTCTCTCTCTCTCTCTCTCTCTCTCTCTCTGATTATCATATATAAATTGTAGTTAAATTAAACTTGGGGTGGATTTTGTTCCTTTCTATGTTTGTTGGTTTTCATTGTAAATTAATGGTTATGTATACATACTGGGCAAAAATTATACCTGCCAATGAGAATAAACTTCAATTCGATAGTCTATTGAATTTTTCACAAGTGTTTTATGGATGGCGTCAATTTAACACCCATTAAGGATATTGCACAATGTGGTGTTAGCAATAGCATCGGTGATGAAATTTTTCATTATATTATGGATGGGTTTTTTTTTCAATTGACAGAAAAATACATATTTTGAAAAATAAAATCAAAATAACACAACAAAAAACAAAAAACAAAACAAAACAAAAAAACAAAACAAAACAAAAAAAAAAAAAAAAAAAAAAACAAAAAAAAAAAAAAAAAAATAAAAAAAAACACAAACTAGAATAAAAAAAACAAAAAAAAAAACTCAAAAACCAACAAACAAACAAAAAAAACCTAATAAAACCCAAACAAAACGAAGAAAAAAAAAATAATAAAACAAAACAAAACCAAAATTAAAAATAAAACCAAAAGAGAGTAAGACCATGAGACAAAAAAAACACAAAATTGTTAAAAAATTAAACCTATTTCGCTAAGAATTTCTAACAATAATTAAAATAAGACCTAAACTAAATTAAATTAATTCTACCTCAAATAGCCTTATATATGCTATAGCGAAAATCAGTCTCGTAACAGATCCATGTTTTTATCTCAGCATACCTTAATCCTTTATAGGCCATCCGAAATTAATGGTAATAAATTTCAACTTAATAAAAAAAAAAAATAGATAAAACATATAAAAACCTCGATTCTACCCCAAACCCCAAATGAGACCCCCACCCCCCGCCCGATATTCTAGCATTATTAAGTTTTATCAGCGAGATTAAAGTTGAATTTTATACAACAATGTGCTACTCGTAAAAATTTACTTGGCGCAGTTTGTTAAAAAAATTTAATGCTGCCTGTTCTTTCTGAAATGATGTACTTACACCTAGATATATACATACTTGTATGACCCTTATTTAAATGAATTGAATTGAACGCGTATATATCCATTCCGCGAAGGGCTGGGTTTCACGGTCTCATCCGAAAGTCGCCTCTTACAAGAAGGAAGGGGTACTGTAGTTCTTTTTTTCAATTCTTTATCATATACACATAATATACACACATGACATTACACTAACAATCACACATTCAATCATACACATTCATATACTAAAGTTCTATGTAACGTGTAGCGGTCATCTATCCAGGTGTTGACCACCATCGCCGTTACTTAAAATGCGTGATCAAGAGAGAGAGACTCTCACATCGCCAGAAAAGCTAGCTCACTAGCAAGGCAGCGTTATAAGTTCCCTCTTAAATATTGTACGCTACACTTCCCCCGCTCAAGGAAGCTTCGTCCCGAAGCTTGGGTTCTCTCTGAATGTTTGGAATCTGTTTAAAGACACTCTACCGCATAGCCAGAAAAGCTAACTCACTATAGCAAGGCGGTTTAAGTTCCTTCTTATACTGTACGCTACACCTATTCTATCCCGTGGATCCCCACGGGACCATGTACATTAAGGGAAAAAATATTCAAATTGAGGTTTTCCTCCCCAAATCATTCCTGTATAACTTTATAAGAATTTGATAATATTTTGTTAAATTAAAAAAAATAAATAATTTTTTATTTTCAAACATCTGTATATTTAATTCATAATACAAAACATGCACAGCAAAATCAAGAATCAATAAAGACCTTTTTTATTAATGAGAGAAAGAGAAAGAAAGAAAGATGGAGATAGATAGAGTGCGAGTCTTATGATAAGATTAGGTTCCATCCGTTCCACTGGGCATTAAATATTTCTTTATTACCATTTTTGTAAAATATAAATTTTTGTGTTTCATAAAAAAGTTTCAAGTAGGATATTGCAAAACGAATGCTCAACAATTTCTCAGTACATCTTGCTACCTCAACCAAAGGATAATCTATTTTGAATACCCTTGTTTATCTCAAGGATACCTAAAATAAAAGATTTTTTTGTAAAAACCCAATTGAAGGTTTGTTTTTTGTTCCACATAAAATTCAAACTCATTTAGGAATGCTTGAATATAACCGCATTCCCACAGTATATGTTCTATTGTTTTTCTTCTCTTTGACAAAAATTCTGTACTGAAACCATTTTGAAAGATAATGTGTGGATATTTTTCCATTCTCTATTTTCTATTTCCAACAACTCACTCCATCTTATTGTTCCTGTTGTTTCTGAAGAATTATTATTTAACATTCCATAAAAGAATTTTAATTTCTTACATCTAAAAACATTGTCAACATTTGTTTTAATTATAGGATTTAGTAACTGTTAAAGTTACTGTTTCTATCAGTTTTTTAATCCATTTTTTTTAATTGCATTTCCATACCTGTATATTCCATGAAGTTAATATTCACATTGGGATAGATAGCCATAAAATTCTCATGGCTGAAAAAAATATTTTGTTAAAAATTTAATTCAGGTTTGAAGTAATGGTTTTCCGATGAAAGAATTTCCACACGTAAAGATCGATAACTTCATTCTTCATCGTAAAATACATTGTTGAAAACGAAATTATATTTCACTTCATGCAAACAGTACATAAAATTTAAAACTCAAACTCTCTCTCTCTCTCTCTCTCTCTCTCTCTCTCTCTCTCTCTCTCTCTCTCTCTCCTCTTCTCTCTCTCTCTCTCCTCTCTTCTCTCTCTTTTACATATCTATAACTGTAGTAAATTAAACTGGGGGGGGGGGGGGATAGGTAAATTAATTTGTCTATTCTTCGCTACTTCTTAGTTGTTGTTTCCATTTGTAAATTTTAATGTATTGCGGCAAACAATTATAAACTGCCAATGAGATAAAACTTCACAATGTGTATATATATAACTATTGCTTGTACGGATGATGCGGTATTTACACCCATGGGTAATTTGTATAAAAAAGATATATTTGAGCTTAGTGACTGTCATAACATATGCGAAAAATCAAACATTTCATAGCCTAACTACTAAAAAGTTGGTTTTAAAGAAGCGCCTAAAAAAAACCCATCTGTACAAGAATGGCATTATTCATTATGGATGACTCACCTAAATGCATTAAAAATTTCAAAAAAAAAAAAAGCTGTCCAAAAACCAAATTCTAAGGATCAATTAACTAAAATCGCGAAACTTGTTATCATCGTTTTTCTATAGAAACCGGTAGTTGAATAATACTGTAAAGAAATTTAAGATATGTACAATGCTGTGCTAGCAATAGCATCGTGTATGAATTTCATTAATGTTTATGGAATGTGTGGGGGGTTTTTCAATTGACAGAAAAATAATATTTTTGAAAAAAATAATAACTTAACCCCCCCCAAAAAAAAACCCCAAACCAAACAAACAAACAAACAAAAACAAACAAAACAAACAAACAACCCCCCCCAAAAAAAAACAAAAGACAACACAACAACAAACAACAACACAAAAAAACACACCAAAAAACCCCTGAAAATACAATAAATAATGCATATGATGATAAAAAAAAAATCAACCCCCCCCCCCCGAAAAAAAAACACCTCCAAAACAAAACCAAAAATAGAAATAAAAACAACAAAAGACAACCCCCCAAAAAAAACCCCTCAAAAATAAAACCCCAAACAACAGACCCCCCCCCAAACAACCCCCCCCCCCCAAAAAAAAAAACCCCAACAACAAACAACCCCCCCCACCAACCCAAATCTACCATTATTAAGTTGTAACGAGTTAAAAATTTATCTGTAAAATTATTGCGCATTTGTTAAAAAAAATCAATGCTGCTGTCTTTCAGAAATAATTGTACTTATACCTACATGTAGTTATATATGCATACTTGTATGACCCTATTTAAATAATTGAATAACGCGTATATCCAGTTCCGTGAATGAAAGATCGATAACTTCATCTTCATCGTAAAATACACTATTGAAATCTAAATTATATTTCACTCATTGCAAACCAGTACATAGAAATAAATCAATTTCTTCCCTTCTCTCTCTCTCTCTTTCCTCTCTCTCTCTCTCTCTCTCTCTCTCCTCTCTCTCTCTCTCTCTCTCCTCCAAACTACCAGAGAAAGGGAAGTAATCCTAAAATAATTTTGAATCTATACACATAAAGAACGAAAACTTCACCCTTCATTGATACAAGTTTGCTCTGTTAAAATTTATAGAAACACTTCAGAATGTTTTCAACAACTTTCAGAACCAGGTTCATTAACTGGGTGATGTAAAATAAATTTTGTCTACTTGATAGCAATACTTATATATCGCTTGTGTATACATTTAAAATCGTACTGCTACCTAACCAGTTTTATTCTATACATGTATTTTTTTCCCCTCCTTTTATTGATGTGTTTCCAAACACCCATTTTCAACTGTTTTGGAACATCATACGAATAATAATAAAAAGAATTCCAAACTGTTTTTGGTATAAAACCATTGCTGTGATGCTGTCAGCCAAATCATTTTTAATCAAAGTTTTGTTTTTTGTTTGTTTAGTTGTGTGTGTGTGTGTGTGTGGGGGGGGGGGTGTTTACTTTTTGGGGTTTGTTTGGGTTTTTGTTTATTGTTTTTTGTTTTTTGTTTTTGTTTGGTTGTTTTCTGTTTTAGAAAATGTCGTGTAGGGTGTTGTTTTCCGATGTGAGCTGAACGGACAGGTAACGTAAAACTCTTCCATATTGCGTTAATTACTTTGCATCAATTCAACAAACTGATTTTTAATTATTTTTCTCTATAAAGTAATATATTTTGAAAATAATACCGTAGTGAAGAACAAACGACTAATCCCAAAATTGTGCACGTGGTTTTGCAATATTTCCGTGTTTTTCCAGCGCTACATATGTTAAATATTTTTTGAATTACTATTTCATTCTAAACACAGTTTTAAAAACAGTTTCCAATGATTCTCACGTCTCATTTTGTTTTAATCACGATATTCAATATGTAAACAAAGACCTGACACGAGCCTTGTTTACATAACAAAGAATCGTGAGTGCTGTACATATCTCACCTGTACCTCAGCAACTGACGTTTAACATTTTTGCTGACCATTATAGAAATGCCCTAATTAAACATTAAAAATGGAAAAATAAAATTAGAAATGTTTTGGCTCAAAATGTGTCTATGTGTTTAACACGATCTCTACACGCTGAACAGTCACACAGCAAAGTGTTGACAGGGGTATTGGTCAAGTTCCCTTTCCTGGCTTAAGTAGATGTGTCATCCTTGAGTTCATTGATTATAGATGACGCGAGTCTAATCATCGCTATATTTTTAGTAATCCAACACCTACTCGGTGTGAGCTATTTAGACTATCATACTAAAACAACAAAGAGACAGCACGTGTTATCTAGGATATAAAAATACAACATTAACAGGATCAAAGTGAATAGCAGCTATTTGGTTTCTTCTTTTATATTTTCCAGGTCTTACGGAATTACATAGCACGGATGTACTTCATCTGATTCAGAGACCAACATTTGAACAGATTGTTTTCCGAGATTCATTTCGTTCATTAGTAAAACCAAACCGTTGCTTTTTTACTATATTCGGCAAACAGGTCTATCTACCCTTCCTCTTTCTTCACATGACGATAAATACTCCGTACCCGCTTGAGCTCATTGAGGAAAACACTTACAGAAAAGTTGTTGTTGCAGGGGTTTCAACAGTCACGTTTAAAGGCGGCATTTCGTAAATTCTATGGTCGGTATAACAATTCAGTTTACCAATATGACCTACCATTGAGTCAAATGCTGTCTGATGTGTTTCATAGCCATTGTTAAGCCGTTTTTCACACACTGATTTGACTACGGATTGTTCCGTTTACCTAGTCGGGGATGTGGGCTCGCGGCGGGTGTGACCGGTCAACAGGGGATGCTTACTCCTCCTAGGCATCTGATCCCACCTCTGGTGTTGTCCAGGGGTCCGTGATTGCCGAACTCTTGTTTTTGTATTCTATTTAGGACTTGCGAGATTGATCACTGTTCGTTATCTTTGCCTTTACACCTAACTATATTAATTCTGTAACGATCTCTTTATCGTTTTCCTTGTACCAGACTTGAAAAATGACGACAGCGCGTTTTATTGGTATTCTTACCCTCTGCTTTGCCCAGTGAAATTAATACAAAATATTTTCCCGCCAATTTCCAGACTCTTAAACAAGGATACAGTCATGAGAGGTACCAATGTCAAGGAGGGTCCGACTTTTCCATTTCATACAATTCTCAATATACGGGGACTGTTGCTTTGACTACAGACATTTAAAACAAAGCAATTCCAGGATGATATTGACTTCCTAAATTTCAATAACATTGTGAATTCATGTCCTTTTGGTACTGACCATGCAGTGGCTCTAGTTCGGGATACATATTGCGCTTTTATGTAATTTTGATGATTACGTCATATGGAATCCAGTGTCATTGGAAATACTCAATTCAACTGTCACGTGACATACTCGCCTTCAGAAAGAAACCTAAAACAGCGGACTTGTTTTCCAATCAGTTCTAATGTGACGGAATGTCAGAGCCAAACTTTGATGACGCTCTGTAAAGCGGATATTACGTGGTGCCTGTATTTGGAATAAAAATAATCTTTCGAAAAATCAAATGTGCGAAATGTCCAAGTTATCCATAATTAAACCCAGGATGTGACATGAAGTCTTCAAGGTTAATTCCTAGATCAAAGAAAATGAATTACATCTATAGTAACAGAATTCTGTTTGATATAAATCTGAAAAAAAGGTGACATAGACCCGCTAGTAGCCTACCGATATTCAGTGGTGAAGGAACCAACCAACCAACCAATCAACCAAAACACAGATCATATGATCGACCCATTGACAGGGAAATGCTATAAGATACTGTGCAAACCTCCGTTTGTATACGGTTTACTAACGACACAAACAGTACCTCATCGTCATGCCGCTCTCGAATATTTTGCTAAAATGAGTTCGAATCAATCAATTCTGCAACAATTTTTGTGTTCTACTTCAAAAGAACCATACACGATTTTACGCTCACATAAAAAAAAAGCGATCCATACGCATAAATAAACGGAAGGGAAATTGCTGATCAAATAATTTATTCAAGACTGCAATCTATTTTCAAAAGAACAGCCCCTGATGTCTTTCGTTGGTAGGATTTTGTCATCAACGTGTCTGCAGCAGCTAGTGTACTTGAGTGTTTACGTTTGTTCCCCCAGCTGCACAATGTTCCCGGCTAAAGCCTGATGTGCTTGATGGCATCCTTGTTCGTTGCGCAATTGTTACACTTGTTAGCGCCATTTATCTTTGAGATACAAAACCAAAGTTTATGCAAGGCCCTATCCATCGCAACACATTTTGCCTTCTTAGCTGCTTTCTTCTGGACGTACAGTATATGATGTCTTTCGACATATTTTTCATATTTTCAACGGGTTTCATTAATTTGGGTGAAAGGGAGAGTTCTTCAAAGCGTGTGAGATTCTACATATAAAAAAAGAAATTTCTAGCGGTGACCTAGCTTGATTCGATATTTCAATGTATTGACGTTTTATTTATCAATAATAATAATTTTCATTCATATGTCGAATCGATATTTCCCAGCGAAATAGAAATAAAAGACACCACAGAGTCTTCCATGTCTGCTTCGAAGTTGGATATTTTATTAAACATAGATATTAACGGCAAACTAACAACTCGACTTTATGACAAGCGGGACGTTTTCAGCTACTCCATCGTCAATTTCCCATATCTATGTAGCAACATTCCATTATCACCTGCGTATGATGTGTATGTTTCTCAACTTATTCGATAAACAAGAGTCTGTTCTGCGTATGATCAGTTTTTGAATCGAAGCAGACTACTTACAAACAAGTTGTTGCTCCAGGGGTTTCAACAGTCATGTTTTGCAAATTCTATGGTCGTTATAACAATCTAGTTTGCCAGTATGACCTACCATTGGATTAAATGCTATCTGATGTGTTTGATAGCAATTATTAAGCTGTTTTCCATACACTGATTTTGACTACGGATTACTCCGTTTACCTGATCAAGACAATGGGCTCACGGCGGGTGCTTACTCCACCTAAGCATCTCGACCCGTGTGGATCCGGGTTACAATTGGTCCTCAGTACCCCTTGCTTTTCGTAAGAAGCGACTAAATGGGACGGTCCTTCGGATGAGACCACCAAAACCGAAGTCCCGTGTCACAGCAGGTGCGACCCGATAAAGATCCCTCCCTGCCCAAAGGCCATGGACGCCGAGCAAAGGCCTAAAGTTGCAGCCCTTCACCGGCAATGCTGACGTCTCCATATGAGTGAAATATTCTCAAGAGGGACGTAAAATAACATACAATCAATCAACCTAGGCATCTGATCCCACCTCTGGTGTGTCCAGGGGTCTGTGTTTGCCAAGCCCTTGTTTTGTATTCTATTTAGGACTTACGAGATTGATCACTGTTCGTTATCTTTTGCCTTTATATTTCATGGACTCTGTTGCTTGGTTAAGCGCTGTTTTCATAGTTGGGTCTGCAGTCTCGGTCGAGTATACTTCGGATTCAAATTTTAAACCAGGGTATGGTAATGGAGTCGGTTAGTTTTCAAATAACAGAGGTTTACTCGTCTTTTTTCTGATCCATAAGTATACACAACTTCCCAGAATCTGAAAATAAAGAACTGCAAATTTTTCATTTACATAAAACTGTCCTTTGCTGTCTTGGTTTCTCGGAAGCAGTAACCTATAGTTAGGCGTTGAGACATTTGCTCATTTTCTTCAATACTTTAGAAGGATTCTTTTAGAACTTTTTTGTGTGTGTACGCGAAACCTACTTTAAATCATTTTAATGACATGCTATTGACTATTAGAAAATCTTTAACTTGACGAAGCTTGATCTTTAGTGAGAAGAGTGAATGCTTTTAGGGAATTCGATTTTTTGTGTTCGAGAAAACTGCGTGAGAGATCTGATCTATCCATCAACATAACTGTTGATAGTTTTATCAATATTATAAATAGTGTTATTTTATTTTCATTTTGTAAACTAGTATTGTGACACGATAGCGGTATTTATTCTAATTTTCAAAGCAAAACAGAAGAGAGAAATTATGTACCCTAATGGTATGTTGATTAAATATTAAGAATTCTTTTTCAGCGACACACACATTGTAATTTTAATGAAAAGTGTATAATATCAATTTAGATAAAACGTTTTAGACTCCAAATTCAGTTGTATTTGAAATTCTATAACCAAAGACTAGGGATAATAAAACATCCCACAATCTGTTAATTTTTAAGTAAAATAATTACATGCATCTTTATCTAAACAAAATCTTTCCATGAGAAAAAAAATCTTTACAATATGGAATCTTGTCATTATTTGGACAAATTAGACGATATATTAAAGCTGTATTTGACTTGCCCAAGTCCTTCTTTTTCTATGCGTCTACTCTTGATACATTCTTATTTCTTAAATAATGTTTCAGAATGAAAATTTAAAGCTACTACAATGAGTAGTCAGCAAGTATTTTTAATTACAGACTAGACAAGTCTAGAGCCATATGTGCATGCACTTTCTTAATACAAGAGTTGTTGTATTAATATAAACAACGTTCTTCGTCATATTTGAATTCTGCATTCCATCATATTTCAACTGAATTCTATACCATACATTTCCTACAAATACAACTTTTAATATTGCATCCAGTCTTTTTGAATTATAGACAAACTATGGGGCTGCAGGTAGCATAACTCTATTTGTCTTGAAGTGTAACGTCAAATCATGACCGAAAGAAAATAATTCTGGAAATCTTCTTGTACGAGAGTTTTCTTTGTTTTCACCTTTTCATCAATACAATAGTCACCGTCTCAGCGGATTTATTTTGTCCGCTCCAAATATTTTCTACTTTTCTCGTATCAAAAGTCAAAAACGTAGCCAGTCTTTTCGTTTTGTGTACATATGACTAATTCACAGCTAATTTCATTTTTTTTTTGGCAAGTAAATGTTTTTTGAAAACTATCTTAATTTTAAGTTTGAGTTTTCTTTTATTTGAGCAGTCATGCAAGTAAAATCTCAGACTTAAAGTCCTTCTATACACTAACGAAAAAGATTTTTAGACACTGAGAAAATTAAATCACATTAAGGTGTTAATATCAAGTTTATCAATATATGGTACGGACCATTTACCCCCCAAAGAAAAATGTTCAAAGATAATGAAGTATTGATGAAAAGAAATCACCATTGCTCACTTGAATGAAAACAAATCATGCAAATAAAGAATTCAGTTAACTTATCTTTACCAACTGACATGTTACAAATGCTTGAACTGATTTTGGTAATACCCACAATATTACTGTACATTTCAATTTAGATCTAAGGAAAGGACTCTAATTGCTTGAAATTACTATCTCTTTAGATTGCAGTGTAGAGAAGTTTCGACTTAAGTTTTTCCTTCGAGAAATCCAGACCCGATATCACATTCTTATCGTTTATGTAGTTATTTGTTGCAGATCTACACGTATCACTTTATTTTGATTAAGTTCACCACTGAAAACATGTATCAAAACGAAGTGTGATAACATTTGCTACTAACTTTTCAAAAATGAAAATAAAAAAATAAATTGATGGTTTTATAAGTTAAATCAACAGAATTTACTGTATGAAATGTAATTTATTCTTATCAATTCTTCATTAGATTAAAAAGACAGTGGGGGAAATTTGTACATATTGGTTAGTATTACTATCAAACTAATTAAAATCAAATCTTCTAAATATAAGTTACACTACATCTGATTTTAATTAGATTGGGTAATTATATTTAGATTTTTGAATATCATAGAAAAATATAATTTGTTTTTATAAAAACAAACGCCCCCTCCCCCTTCCCCATTGAAATTGCTCCAAATTACTACCTCCTCCTCTTCATGTACTGCATGATATGAAGGAGATAGCAAGAGAAGAACATAGACATTAGGAACAGTGCTTTTTGCATTGAGGACGCATTGTGCGAAGTTTTAAGGGTAGCCGATAAGCCATATAGGAAAGGTATTCCCAAGCTATATTACATCCCCCACCCCTCTTAGATCCGCTATAACGTTTAGGATAACAATTGGATCCTTCCGTCCTGACAATATGCACATCTACAATGGACAATGCAGCATTGTTTAAAATTACAATTCTATTTGATAAACAAAAGAGGGTAAGTGTTTTCAAGTTATTTCGCATGCACACCCTTTTTAGATCCACATTTACACCCCTCTTAGATCCCCAGGTAGATAAATTGGATCTTCCTGCCTTCCCAAGATACACATCTACAAATGGCAATGAAGCATTGTACAAAATTTCAAGTTCATCCGATAACCCATACAGGAGAAGTGTTCACAAGTTATTTTACACCCTCCAGTGGCCCCCACCCTTCTTAAACTTACCATAACGATTAGATCCTCCTGTCCAGACAATATGCACATTTACAAATAGCAATGAAGCATTGTACAAAGTTTCAAGCCTATCTGGTAGGCTATTTAGGAGAAGTGTTCACGAGAGTTTGTTACAGACAGACGGACGGACAGAGTATAAAAAAAACAATATGTCTCCTCCTGGAAGAAGGAAGACACAAGATCTATAATTTTTAAAGGAATCTATATATTTATACTTATTACAACCATAATAATTCATGCATTGCTTTTTTTGTATCAACTGTCCTTAAGGGTTGTGAAAAACCAAAAACTGGCATGATATATTCAGTGATTATGTAGCATTTCCATGTTCTTCCTCGCTGTATCGTTATAAACTGAAAGTGATATTTCATTTCTTGAAAATAACTACACACATGTTCCAATCTGAATTTCAATCCATAACCTTTCATGTGAAAACGTATGGACTTAGAAATCTAGTATATTTTAAGGTAACGATATGTAAATGCTGTACAGTCACACAGCTATATTAGTCAAGTTCCTCGTTGTTTAATCCTTGAATGCATTCATCATAGATAGCACGAGTCTAAACATCTTTAATAATCGTGTATGAGACAGCACGTGCTATTTAAGATCGCAAAACTACAACATTAATCTGGATCAAAATGAACGTCAGCTCTATCAGTAAAACACTGTCTTTTTTTTTTTTATTTTCCCCAGTCTTATTGTCTCACGAAATCATATAGCACGGATATAATTCATCAGATTCAGGGGTAAAACGATACATTTGATTTCAGTTACAAACATAACTGAGAACTACATGAAATTCTAATTGTAACGGGGTGTTATGGTCATTTCAGTATCAGAAAGGGAAGAAAGAAATGCACATGCATACATGAGTATGACCTAGAACCATTGCTGATGCCATTCATGATGCCATTCATTGTATCATCTACGTACAGTATGAATGCCATAATGTTTGCATCATACCTCAGAAAGTTGTGATTTTGAAATCGTCCTATCATAACACATCATATATGCATGCACTTGCTTCAACCAATAATTGCAACCATAGTGTTACATGTATTTGACAAAAAACCTTGAATAAGATCAGCTAAATTCAATCGCAAAGACAATTCATAGATTTAACTCACTTTATTTTTAATTGATTAAAATAGAATAAATATATCAATAACAAACTACAAAGAGCAATAGGTGTAAAAATTCATTGGCTGATGCTGGTTAAATGCTGAGCCAAATTTCCCCACTTTCACAAATTCAAAATCTTTCCCCAGATAGAGTGCTTAATGAAAAGGCGAAGATAACGAACAGTGATATCGTAAGTCCCAAACAGAATACATAGAGTTCGGCAAACAAAGACCCCTGGATACACCAGAGGTGGAATCAGAGAGAGTAAGCATAATATGTCGACAGGTCACACCCGCCGTGAGCCCATTGTCTTGATCATGTAAACGGAGTAATCCGTTGTCAAAATCAGTGTATAAAAAAGGCATTACAATTGCCATGAAACACTTCAGACAACATTTGATCCATACCCTTTGTTAGACTGTAACTGTCGTACTACATTTGATGGCGGGTAACCCCGTTTGCTTTGTTTCGACTACGGGCTCACGGCGGGTGTGACCGGTCAGCAGAGGATGCTTACTCCTTCATGGCACCTGTTCCTGCCTTCGCTTTTGTCGGGGGTCCGTGTTGCCCTACACTTGATTTTGTATATTTGTTTTTTTGGGGGGGACTATGATTACGTTGAACACATTGTTTACTTCGCCAATTTATATCCAATGGCTGGTCATACTGCCAAAACTAGATTGTTATATAACGACCATAGAATTTGCATGGAGAATGCTGCCATTAACCGTGAATGTTAAAAACCCTGCAACAACAACTTGTTTGTTAGTAGCCTGCCTCGATAATAACGTTAAAAATAGAACAGTAGGACTTTTCATAGAAAGGTGGAAAGCATTAGTAATAACAAGATACACTATTTAGTAACTGTGTTAGGATGCCAACATAAATATCCCGGGACACCTCCCCATGTCGGAAATGGCGCCAAATTTTGTTTCATGCCAGGTCCTTGATTTACTCCACAAACTAACTTTGGTTGAAATCGGACAAATTTCATTCTTTGGTAGCTATTTTCAAATGGTGCCCATTTTTTTTAATGATTTCAGAAATTCTTATACTATAGAAATGAACTGTAGACCTTAAATTGACCCCAGAACTCATATTGAAATTTTAACATTTTGAAAGATCTCTATATATAACTGTCATTTTGAAAATGGTGGCACAAAATACCGATGCTGGAAATGGACTCATGGCCATCAAGTTACCCTTTTTAAAATAGAATCTGGTTGCAATACGAAAAATTGATTTGATTTTTTTCTACGTTATTTTAAATTGTCAGATATTTTGAAAATTGATTGCACCCCTTCTCATGACCCCCTATCGACCCACAAAGTTTGAATTGGATCTGCTGAGCACTTTCATAAATAATCATGCGGACAAATGTATTACTAAAGAAGAGGAATAATATTTAAAAGTAAATAAGAATTAGAAATGGAGCAAAATCAATGTTCTTGGCACCGCGTGTTAGTAATGATAATAATAATAACAACAATAGTTTGAAAGTAATAAAAAAAGAAGAAAAATAAAATGTTCTCAAACTTTGTATGGAGATCATGATAAACAAACGATAATTGGATTGTTTATTTAATGGATATTTGTTTACCTTTGAACAATTTGTTCACGGTATGTGTCATTTTTTTAATGAGTAAAATCAAGCCGTTGCTCTTTGACCATATTCGGGAAACGGGCTTTTATCCTTCCTCTTTGTTAATAAACATTTGATCACATGACGATAAATACACGTTACAGGATATATAAGCCTCCTTGAGCTCATTGAGGAAAGCGCCTAACTATATTTATCCTCTAACAATTTCCCCCGATCGTTTACAATTCTTGGAAAATGAACGCAGCGCGTTTTATAAATGTTTTTACATTCTGCTTTGTCCGGTATGTGTTGTGTGAAATGAATACGGAATATTTTCCCGCCAGTTTCCAGACTCCTAAACAAGGATACTGTCTTGAGATGTACCAGTGCCAGGGAAGGTCTAACTCTTCCACTCCGGACAATTGTAAGTGTGATTCGGATTGCTCAATATACGGGGACTGTTGCTTTGACTACAGAAGCAACCATACCATAGAAAACAAAGCGATTCCAAGATTTGCATGTGAGTATAGAGGTGATATTGACTCTCAAAATCTTATTTACATTGTGAATTCATGTCCTTTTGGTACTGATCCATATCTTAAAAACAAATGTGAAGCCGAGAATGAGGTGTTTGACCATCCATGCAGTGGCCCCAGTTCTGGATATTTGTATAAAAACCTCTATTGTGCTTTATGTAATTTTGACGATTACGTCATGTGGAATCCAGGAATCCAGTGTCATTGGAAGTATTCACTTCCACAAAATTTGTCTATATCATCCTTACAGAATAATACCAATTGTCACGTGACATACTCGCCTCCAGACGTAAACCTGAAACAGCGGACATGTTTTCCAATCAGTTCTAATGTGATGGAATGTCAGAACCAAACTTTGATGACCCTATGTAAATTCGGATATTACGTGCCTGTATTTGGAGAGAAAATTGTCTTTCGGAACATCAATTGTGCGAAATGTCTAAGTTATCCAGAATCCAACCTGACATGTAACATGAAATCTACAGATTTAATTCCTTATAAACCAAAGAGAAGCATTTACAACTATAGTTACCGAATTCTATTTGATCTAAATCTGAAAAAGGAGGTGACAGAAACACGCTTTCGATTTTCAGTGGTGAGTGAATCTACAAATTCACTACCCAATGTCTGCAACACAGATCATCTGCTCGATCCACTCACAGGGCAATGTTATAGGATACTATGCAAACCTCCGTTTGTTTATCAGAATGGTAAATGTTTATTGAAAGAAAGATTTACCAACGAGCTAAACAATACCTCATCATCATGCCTCTCTCGAATTTTTCGCCAAAATGAGTTCGAATTAATCAACTCCACTACAATTTTTGTGTTCTCCCTCAATAGAACCATGGATGACTTTACGCTCTCAGAAAATGAAAGTGATGCATACGTATGCATAAACAGAACGGGAATTGATGATCAAATAACTTATACAAGACTGACAATTAATTTTTCAAAAGAAGAGAGTGTGATGTCTTTCGTTGGTGGAATTTTGTCATTAACGTGTCTGCTAGTGTGTTTGAGTGTTTACGTTTGTTCCCCTAAGCTGCATAATGTTCCCGGCAAAAACCTTATGTGCTTGATGACATCCTTGTTTATTGCACAATTGTTACATTTGATAGCGCCATTTATCTTTGAGATACAAAATCAAAGTATATGCAAGATCCTATCCATCGTAACGCATTTTGCCTTCCTAGCTGCTTTCTTCTGGATGAATGTGATGTCTTTCGACATATTTTTCACATTTTCAAAGGGTTTCACTAATTCGGGTGAAAGGGGAAGTTCTTCAAAGCGTGTGAGATTTTACTGGCTATATGCTTGGCTAGGCGCTGCTATCATAGTTGGGTCTGCAGCCTCGGTCGAGTATACTTCGGATTCAAATTTTAAACCCGGATATGGTAAAGGAATCTGTTGGATATCAAATAGCAAAGGTTTACTTGTCTTTTTCCTGATCCCCATCGCAATTCTGTTGTTTTCAAATTTCGTTTTCTTCATCATATCTGCCATAAGCATACACATATCATCCAGGAAAACGTCCCGGATTCTGAAGAGAAGGAACACTTGCAAATTATTTATTTACATAAAACTGTCGGTTGTGATGGGGTTAACATGGTGTTTTGGTTTCTTGGCAGCGGTAACCAATAGTCAGACATTGTGGTATTTATTTATTTTTTTCAATACTTTACAAGGATTGTTTATAGCAATTTCCTTTGTGTGTACAAAAAAGGTGCTCAAAATCGTCCGTGATGGCGCCTCTTCAATTTATTCCACTACCAGGTCGTTTACTATTAAAAAGTCTTTAACTTCAAAGTTTGAAGGTGAGGAAAGTAAGCATGTTTCTCGGGAATTCGAAGCCCGATGTTAATGTGGTAGGAAAACTGTGACAGATGTGATCTATCCACTAACATAACTGTAGCGTCTTTCAAGGTTTTGTTTTGGTTTGTTTTGTAAACCAGTGTTGCAGCGTATTAGTTATAGAAAATGGAACATGATGGGCTGGCCTGAGATTAGTGGTACGCTGAATAAATATTTAGAATGCTTTTATTTGATATATAAGTTTGTGATATTGATGCACAAGTGTTGAAATTCAATCTAGAATAAACTGTCTTAGAATCCAAACTCATTTGTATTTGATCTTCTCCACCCAAAGACTAGGGATATTAAGAAATTCTACTAGCTGTCACTTTTTTCAAAGAAATATTTTTATCTAAATTAAAAAAAGACATTTTCCTGTAGGAAATATATCGCATGGACTCAATAATCATTTAAAAAATTGGATGATAAAAGCATTATTTGACTTTCTCAAGTGTAGATGTTTATTTTTACTTCATGCGTTTGCTCTTTTTCACACCTTTTTACAATGTCGAAATGTTTAACATTCACTTTATAACTGGGAAAACTCTTCTGTGTATTAAGTGGTACTTAGAATGTCGACATGAGACAGAGTGGACCTGCAGTCAGTGGGGAGGATGGTTTAATTTATCAAAAGCGGCTTCTCTTTATATATGTAAATGTAGGAAATACAAAATACTACCGAAAGAAATGTTACGAATGTAGAAACATAAATTCAATATCATATTTGCAAGTAATACCCTGGATATGATACATATGGCCAACGTAATAACGTGCTATAATGTTAATTCGTACCACTTACTTAGTTTGTATATGAATCAATTTCGGGTGATGAAATAGCGTATGAGAAACTTATTGAGTACATTTACTTATTTGTCCCACTCCCGCATCCAAACAAATTGTTTTGCGCCTTACTATGTACAACAATTCGTTAAAGGGAAATAGAATTATTAAACAAACAGCATGATAGTTCGCTTCAGTGAGCGTGCAATGTTTTCATAACATTACTCACGGACTGGCCATTTGGTCTCAATAGAATGAATACTGTTTTGCATAACAAACGCACTATCGGACAATGCCGCTGGTAGCACTGACCAATTGGATTGAGTTTGTTATGCAAAACAGTATTCATTCTATTGAGACCAAATGGCCAGTCCGTGAGTAATGTTATGAAAACATTGCACGCTCACTGAAGCGAACTATCATGCTGTTTGTTTAATAATTCTACATGTACATACAAGTCGTACGTATCTCGAACCCAGCGTATCAATGAGCCGTTCTTTACACCTTTTGACTATGTCCTGTTTGCAAGTAATACCCTGTATATGACACATACATGACATACGACCACGAATTCCTTGTACATGTATTCACTCCCTAAACGTACTTATCAAGTACTTATAGTTTGTGTGCCCATCAATTTGGGGTGATGAGTAAATTCACTTACGCAGTAATGAGCATTCGTTTCAGTCCCGCATTTCAACAATATAAATTGGCGAAGTACAATGTGTTTAAACGTATCATTAGTCCCCAAAATACAGATATCAAAATCCAAGTGCTAGCGCAACACGGACCTCCACAAAAGTGGAAGTCGATCAGGTGCATGGGATAGCACCTCTGCTGACCGGCCATTCCCGCGTCTGCCCGTAGTGGAAACAGGTAAACGGGGTTACCCGTTCGTTCAAATCTAGTACGAAAATTGCAAGTCTAACAAAGGTTATGAAACAAATCCAGTCACATATGACTTAGTGATAATTTGTAGATCGCAAACCAATGCCATATTTAAGCGACCGTGGAATTTGCGAAAATGATGATTTACGACCGATTCGTTATACCCTGCAACAATCAACTTCTTTGGTTTAAGTAGTTGCCTCGCTTTAAAAAGTCCTCAGTATGTTGTTTCGCGCGGCTTAACTATACGAGAATTTCTCTTAATGGAAATAACTCGGACGTATGATCTCGAACCTGTGACCATTTTTACAAAAAAAATTGAAGACTAAGATAAAAATGTTGTCTCTGCTCTATACTCAACTGGGTGCAACTATGTCCTGAGTAAGAATGCGAGTTTTTTCGCGTGTGCGTGTACTTTGATTTGCTTATTCAGAAATATATGAGTGAAGAATTATGAAAGAACGACAGCATTTTAAATTTTTAATCTTAGTCGTAAGATTTATTGCGAAAAAGGCCACTGGCGTATTGGTAAGCGTTGTGTGTGGTCCATCGTGCGGTAACAAATTTAAAACATTTTTAATTTCTTGATAACTACCATACTACTTGTGTACAGGTTTTAGGTTACGTAATTGCTATTTCAGTACAGAGGGGTTTTGTGAAAATAAGGTAGTACTCCCAGGGTTAGTAAAGGGCTCGGTGCGGGTTTATCAATCTGTATAGAATCATAACACGTGTGAGACCAAGGTGTACATGGGCGTACCACGTGTTGGATTAATCGACTATGTAATAAATACAGTTGCTGAATATACATGTAGTATATTGGGGTCTAGTATTTGCACGTGGTTAAATTATCGTTGTCCAGTGGGAGATCTGCGAGTCCGGGAAGCGGAGGAGCTGTTAGGGCTTTGTCGTATTGAGCGAGCCCGGGACTGGAAGGGGGGTTGTTAGCGCTTTGTTGTATTGAGCGAGTCCGGGGCTGGAAGC
>CAJDSM010019625.1:45076-57160 GCA_903981925.1 Ostrea lurida
TAACAATCCCTCCGCTTCCAGCCCCCCGACTCGTCCAATAGCGACAAACGCGCTAACAGCCCCTCCGCTTCCAGCCCCGGACTCGCCGCTCAATACAACAAAGCGCTTTCCAGTCCCAGACTCGCTCAATACTACAAAGCGCTAACAGCTCCTCCGCCTTCCAGCCCGGACTCGCCGCTCAATACGACAAAGCGCTAACAGCCCCTCAGCTTCAGCTCCGGACTCGCATCAATACGACAAAGCGCTAACAGCCCCTCTGCTTCCAGCCCCGGACTCGCTCAATACGAACAAAGCGCTAACATCCCGCTTCCAGTCCCGGACTCGCCAAACGACAAAGCGCTAACAGCCCTCCGCTTCCAGCCCCGGACCGCTCAATACGATTGCGACAAAGCGCTAAACAGCCCCTCGCTTCAGCCCCGGACTCGCTCAAATACTGACAAAAGCGCAACACTCCGCTTCCAGTCCCGGAACCCGCTCAATACGACAAAGCGCTAACAAGCCCCTCCGCTTCCAGCCCCGGACTCGCTCAATACGACAAAGCGCTAACAACCCCTCCGCTTCAGCCCCGGACTCGCTCAATACAACAAAGCGCTAACAACCCCCCTTCCAGTCCCGGGTCGCTCATACGACAAAGCACCTAACAGCTCCTCCGCTTCCCGACTCGCAGATCTCCCACTGGACACACGATAATTTAACCACGTGCAAATACTAGACCCCAATATACTACATGTATATTTCAGCAACTGTATTTAATTACATAGTCGATTAATCCAACACGTTACGCCCATGTACACCTTGGTCTCACACGTCGTTATTGATTCTAACAGATTGATAAACCCGCAACCGAGCCCTTTACTAACCTCTGGGAGTACTACCTTATTTTTTCACAAAACCCCTCTTGTACTGAAATAGCATTACGTAACCTATAAACCTGTACACAAAGTAATATTGGATATTTATCAAGAAATTTAAAATGTTTTTAAATTTGTTACCCGCACGGATGACCACACACAACGCTTACCAATACGCCAGTGGCCTTTTTCGCAATAAATCTACGACTAAGATTAAAAATTTAAAAATGCTGGTCGTTTCTTATCATATCTTCAGCTCATATATTCTGACATAAGCAAATCAAAGACAACCGCACACGCGAAAAACTGTCGCATTCTTACTCACGACATAGTTGCACGCCCGTTGAGTATAGCAGCGACGAGACAAACATTTTTATCTTAGTCTTCAATTTTTTTTGTAAAAATGGTCACAGGTTCGAGATCATTACCGTCGCAGTTATTTTCCATAAGAGAATTCTCTACATAGTTAAGCGGCGAAAACAACATCACTCGAGGACTTTTTAAAGCGAGGCAACTACTTAACACAAAGAAGTTGATGTTGCAGGTTATACACGAATCGTCGTAAAGTCATCATTTTCGCAAATTCCACGGTCGCTTATATGGCATTGGTTTGCGATATACAAATTATCACTAAGTCATATGTTGACTGATTTGTTTCATAACCTTTGTTAGACTGTCATTTTCGTACTAGATTTGAACGACGGGTAACCCCGTTTACCTTGTTTCCACTACGGGCAGACGGCGGGAATGTGACCGGTCACAGAGGATGCTCTCTCCATGGCACCTGATCGTACCTTACACTTTTGGTCGGATGGTCCGTGGTGTGCACGCTGAGCACTTGGATTTGATATCTGTATTTGGGACTAATGATACGATTTAAACACATTGCTTCGCCCAATGTTATATTGTTGAAATGCGGCGACTCGAACGAATGCTCATTACTGCGTAAGTGAATTTACTCAGCACCGCCCCAATTGGATGGGACACAAACTATAATACTTTGATAGACGTTTGGGGCGTGAATCATGTACCACGCGAATTCAGTTGGTCGTGTGTCATATGATGTCATATTTACAGGGTATACTTGCAAAACAGACATAGCAAAAGGGGATACAAGAAACGGTCATTGATACGCGTGGGTTTCGAGATACGTACACTTGTATGCTACATGTAGAATTATTAAACAAACAGCATGATGTTCGCTACATGAGACGTGCAAACTGTTTCATAACATTACTCACGGAGCTGGCCATTTTGTCTCCCATCGAGAAGAATAACATGTTTTGCATAACAAACTCCAATCCAATTGTCATCGTGCACCAGCGGGCATTGTCCGATAGTGCGTTTGTTATGCAAAAACAGTATTCATTCTATTGAGACCAAAATGGACAAGTCCGTGAGTAATGTATGAAAACATGCACGCTCATGAACGCTGACACATCATGCTGTTTGTTTAATAATTCATGTATCCCTTTAACGAATGTTGTACATAGTAAGGCGCAATAACAATTGTCAGAAGCGGGAGTGGGAGACAATTAGAGTTAAATGTATATACTCAATAAGTTTCTCATACGCTTTATTTCATCACCGACAGATGATGTCATATACAAACGAAGTGAAGGGGTGAGAGGAGTTAACGATTATAGCACGTTATTTGAGTTGGACCATATAGGTATCAGGATGATGTGCGAGGTATTACTTGGGCCCAGGAATCAGATATATTGAATTTTTGTTTTCTACAACTGTGCGGTAACATTCTCTTCGGTAGTATTGTTGTATTTCCTACGGAGTTTACATATTACAAAGAAGAGCCGCTTTTGATAAATTAAACCATCCTCCCCACTGACGCAGTCCACATGCTCGCTCTCATCGATCGCCATCTCAGATCCACTCTCGAGAATACACAGGGAGAGAGTCTTTGTCCCATGGTTAGAGGAAGAGAACAATGTTAAAGGCATTCGACATTGTAAAAGTTGTGATAAAAGAGCAACGCAATGAAGTAAAAAATAAGTCATCATAACACATTGATCAGAGAGCAAGAATCGCATGTTCAATCCAATTTTTTAAAGAGTTATTGAGCCTATGCGATATATTTCCTACAGGAAAGGTCTTGTTTTAATTAGATAAAAATATTTCTTTGAAAAAAGTGACAGTAGTAGAATTTTCTTAATATCCCTAGTCTCTTGGTGGAAAGAAGATCAAATACCAAATTGAGTCTTGGATTCTAAGGACACAGTTTATGCTAGATTGAATGTTCACACTTGTGCATCAATATCACAAAGCTTATATATTCAAAAAAAGCTATTTAAATATTATTCAGCGTACCACTTATCTCAGGGCCTAGCCCATCTTTCCATTTTCTAATAACTAATATCGCTGCACACTGGTTTACAAAACCAAACCAAAACAAACCTTGAAAGAACGCTACCAGTTTATTTACGTGGTAGATACACATACTGTTCACAGGTTTATGCCTACCTACCGATATACATACGTGGGCGTTGCGAAGTCCGGGAGAAAACATGGCTCTACTTTCCTCACCTTAACTTGAATGTTAAAGACTTTTTAATAAGTAAACGAACCTGTATGGAATAAATTGAAGAGGGCGCCATCACGGACGATTTTGAGCACCTTTTTTTGTACACACAAAGGAAAGTTGCTATAGACAAATCCTTAAAGTATTGGGAGGAAAAAAAATGAAAGTAAAGGGGTAGGGCGGTGCACAATTGTTTGGACTATGTGGTTACCGCTGCCAAGAAACCAAAAACCATGTTAACGCCCAGGTCACAACCGGACAGGTTTTAGTGAAAATGAAAGTAATTTGCGAAGTGTGTCGCTCTCTCACTGAATTCCGCAGGAAACGTTTTTCCTGGGATGATATGTGTGATGCTTGTAATGGCAGATATGATGAAGAAAACGAAAATTTGAAAACAGCAGAATATGCGGATGGGGATCGAAGGAAAATGGAGACAAGTACAGGGAGGCCTTTGAGCTATTTTGATCATCGAGCAGATTCCTTTACCATATCTCGGGTTTAAAATTTGAATCCGGAAGTAAGTGCAGGGGGGTTCCGACCGAGGCTGCCAGACCCAACTTTGATAGCAGCGCCTAGCCAAGCATATAGCCAGTAAATCCACACGCTTATGAAACCACTCCCTTTCACCCGAATAGTGAACCACTCTTTGAAAATGTGAAAATATGTCAAGCTCAGGATGAGGTCATCCTGCTGGGAGCAGAGAGAAGCAGGCGGCTAGGAAGGCAAATGGCGGTTTAGGCGATGGAAGGATCGTGGGCAGGTGAGAGTATATCTGATATTTGTATCTCAAGATAGAAGTGACGCTATCAAATGTACATGATCAATTAAGGTTGGCAATAATCTTTGCACCACAGCAGATCAGTCTACTTTAGGTCGCCGCGCAGAGCCAGCCGCGATATAGTGATATAGGCCTGCGGAACATGCAGGGCAAAGGGTAAACACCCCAACACACTAGCGACACCGGTAATGACAAAATTCCATCCAACGAAAGAATCACACTTCTCTTTTTTGAAAAATTAACTTGTACAGTCTTGTAAAGTTAATTTGAATCATCAATTCCGTTCTGTGTATGTACGTATGCATCACTTTCATTTTCTGAAGAGCGTAAAGTCATCCATGTGTTCTATTGAGGCGAGAACACAAATAAGTTGTAGTGGACGTTGGATTAATTCGAACTCTATTTGCGAAAAAATTCGAGAGAGGCATGATGATGAGGGTATTGTTGTATCTCTCGTGATTGTTAGTGCTTTGTTGTATTGAGGCTTGATTGTATAAAGTGTGTTGTAGTGTTCGTGAGCCGTGTGGAGTAGCAAATCTTAGCAAACTAACGTACATTGTATCAAAATGGAATTTGAGAAAAATTGTATTTACAAAACGTTATGTAGTACTGTTCGAACCTTTTCTATAGTTAACAGAAATAGTTACTATTTGAATTATTTTGTAATACGGTATTACCGGTTACATTTTCAGCCTGGGTTAACATATAATTTGTTAAAATATCATCATATCTCTTTCAATGATCTCCTTTGAATTGAGCATGGCCATTGAATTGATAAAATTTATCATGATTACTCAAGGGTGATTTGTGCCAAATTTAATAGAAATTGGGCCAGAAGTTCTAAAGAAAAGGATTATAAAAGGTTGCCAGCATATATTTACTCATGTAATATGCCTTTTGAAAAAGACGCGACTTTTCATTTGAAAAAACTTGAGTTGTCTTCATCCAAGGATTCTTTATGGCAAATTTGTTGAAATTGGCCTTGTGTTTCCGAAAAAGAAGTCGAAAATTCTAAGTCTTTAAACGAACAAACAGAGAGGTCTACAAACAGACCGATAGACAGAGGGATGCCGAACACAAGGCGATCAAAAAAGGTCAATGGCTTGAACTTTCAGCTAAGGAAAGCTGAAGAAAGCAACTCCATAGTTCAACTTAGGCGATATTCTATTTGAACTGTATAGGTGGTATCACTTTTTAAAAAATGCGATACTAGTATATAATTAAAAAAATGGCACTTTATTGAAGGCTGGCAAAGGAGTATTTTTAAAGTCATTGTTGGTATAGAATGGTTCAGTTCAAGTATTTCCTATTCTGGCTGAGAAATACGGCTTTTGCGAGTTAAGGACATTTAAAGAGACACTACAGCTTTTAAACATTTTGATCAAGTGTTAATCTATAAAATGATAAAAATCATATCGATACTGACAATTTTGAACAATTTGAATGAACCAGTTCGCTCTCAAATGCGCTTTGATGATCATACAGAATTCAAAGTTGGTTTTTTAAAATGTCGACTCCGACATTTTACATCACGTGATTCAGAATGACATGTACAGGAAACTTAACTTTAATATATAAATACCCCTTTAGGGATTCACTCTCACGTTTTGGATATGGGATTCTTCTCTGCTTCTTATATAATTAAGAAATTGTAAATCATTATTTTAATGGAAACTTTTCCATGTTCTTACACGTGCCAGGGTTTTATTTTTCTTTTTCTTTCTAATTAAAGTCTACTAAACCTGCTTTTTTTTTTTTTTTTTTTTACTAAAAATAGAGTTAAATTTGAAAGTCTTCAATTTAAAGTCTCTACTTTCTCATCCACATCAAAATTTTCTCGGCGTACATTCCACCTTAACATGATATCACAATTCAGTACGACTACATGCTGTAAGCGAAATCCTCGTCCCCATGATGTGTCTAAAATTTTCTTTTTTGTGCACGTCCATTACAAAATGAATTCCTTTATATCGCGTAGACAAGTACTCTTTTACTACGCGTACAGGTGTGTGATTTGTCAAATCACATTATTTTTCATAGTTAATCATATTGACAAAACGCAAGGTCTCCTTTCTAACATCAAACAAAATGCAGTTCAATATGCTCAAATACCTTTAAAGATTTCAAAGTTGTAATAACTTTATTTCAAGAACTGAATTAGAGTAGACTCTCCAATGTACATAAGCAGAATGGCATTTGAATGTCAGACAGATTCGTGAAAACGTTGAACTTACATCGGCTAAGCCTAGTTTTGAGGAGTTGGCAACTCAAAGTCTACAATGTAAACAACCACCACTGAGCTTCGCGAGCGTTGCGAGGTATTGTTCATTGCATTCGGCAATTAAAAGAAGAATTGTTCCAGAAATCAGGTGGGATACATCGACTGGTGTTAATTATGCCACGTACTGTTGTATTTTGACTAAATAGAGCACCATATATTTGCTGAAATCGCAGTGCATTCCGATCGCTTCGCTCGCCAACCTGACGTAGTTGTTGTTACATTATAAACCTTTACAGATAAAGCTGCCGACTCATGTGGCCCGACACCAACATGACCATGTTCTTGTCCGCCATGCTGAATTTTTTTTTTCGAATCTCGATCTCGATTAAAAAAAACAATAAAAGTAGACATATAAAAGAAATTGAGTTGGTGTTTTGAGTGGGTCGGTCGCATTACAGCAAACACACTATTTTTCAAGGATGTCCTGGCACGTGATTCGCTCTGCAGTAGCTGAGAAGTGACGAAGATATAAAATGTCGTCACTGGTATTTCATCGAAGAAAATAAACGTAGATAAAGTAAAGGGATTTTTTGTAAAGTACCACAAACACATTTTGATACCAGTGCAAATATTCTCATAACTTAGTACGTTTTGTTGTTGTTGATGATAATATTCATCACAATGCAATGTTTACATCAACGTTACATGAATGTCTGAAGTCGTGCTTTGAAAGTTTCTCGATCAGCTATCTGGCTTTGTAGTCGTATCTTTGGACTGTTGGCGGTGTGCCATATCGTCGAGGTGAGGAAGTTGTGGACAGATTGCCGACTGAAAGTGGAGTCGTGGAACGTAAATGCACCCTCACAACTTCACGTGGAGTTCGTCGTTCAATGTTACGTGGTGTGTCATACTCTTTGTATTCCCAGTATCCTCTCTTTTTTGGTGGACGGGGGCTCGGGGTGTAATACTGTGGGGTACGCTCCCTATACCGGGGAGAAGGGGGACTTTCTATCGATGGAAGACTAGGAGATGGAGGTGGAGGGGTCACTCGAGGTCTGGTAGTCTTGTAAATGTTATTGCGGATGTCTGGTATAAGCAAACACCCAGCTGTTGCAAAGAGTCCCGCCGCTATCGTGACTAATCCTAGTGAGTAAGATGAATAGAAATCCGAAGGTAATAGTACAACATAGACTATCATACCAACCACTGCAAATAAAGCTGAAACACAAAACAAAGGGTTTATGAAGTTCACAATTTTTCTGTATAGACATTAATTACTCGACCATGAACATTTAGCCATAGAAGTATGGTCATTTTAACGATCTAATTTGCCAGTACATTCATGTCATTGGGTCAAATATGCTGTCTGACATGTTTCACACCAATTGTTAGGATGGTTTTTTGTACTATGGACTACTCTCTTTACCTGATCTGCAGATCAATATAAAGGGCTCACGGCAGGTGTGACCGGTCGACAGGGGATGATTACTCATCCTGATTCCACCTCTGGTATATCCAGGGTTCCGTGTTCGCCAAAACTCCTTATTTGTATTCAGTGTGGGATTTATGAGGTTGATCACTTCATTATCTTCCCTTTTTCGTGTATGTTAGCATTAAAAAATGGTTAAAGGATAAGGGATGTATCTTTTTTTTTTCTTTTTCAACCCATTCTTTTCTAAACTCTTTCTATACCATGACCTATACGACCTTAATGTTGGGAGAGGGCTATGCCTGCTGCCCAACCACTTTCACTATTTGTGAATAAAATTCTGATAAATTCAAAATATGTTAGCTTTACGAGATTATCAGAAACGAAAAATCCCTCGAATATATGTCACTAAACTTTACAGTACAGCAGACTCTATAGGCGCTGCAGCAAGTTTTTCTTTCATATTATCAAAATTAAAGAATTTGAAAGACTGATTAATAAATATAGTACCTGAAGTAAAGGACATGCATATCATGGTTATAGCAAAGCATCTGGATCTGGCAGCTTCGGCGGCGACGTAGATACTGTACATTATGGTAATTGGTCCCGCGACAATCAACACTACGATCATTAATCCAAGAGTAGCGTCCCGGCCATCTAGAAAATGACACAAAACAATTCAATACTAAAGAAATAGCTAGTAATGTGTATCATGCATATCATTTAATTTATTTTAAGTGATTACCTAGTGCACATTCTCATTGGTTAAAACACCTTATAAGAATTGAGGTGATTTTTCGATCACGTACCCGAACAACAATGGAAGTCTAATGAGCATTGTTTTGTTGTTGTAATTTAAAATTAATAGATAAGAAATAAATCTTATATTTTTTCGGGTGATGTGCAGGTTATCACCGAGATTTTAGACGGTAAAATTTTCATCAATTCGCTTCGCGTATTGATGCAGTTTTACCGTCCAAAATTCGGTGGTACCTGCATTCACTCCCCCCCCCCCCACCCCCCCAAAGATTAATTTCTTATATGACAATATGGACAGTCATCATCATTGTCTTCTTCGCGAACACCCGCTAAAAGTAGTAATCTATCTATCTATCTATCTATCTATCTATCTATCTATCTATCTATCTATCTATCTATCTATCTATCTATCTATTTATCTATCTGATATTTCTTTCTTTTGCCTCGTACAATGTACTAGAATGTCGCTTTGCCATTGGTTGAAACGCGTCATGTTCAGACTACCGTCTACATTTCTTTAGACGGTGAGTAGCAAAACATAGACCGTAACATGGCGACCGTTACGTCTTTTAAGTTTTCACCATATCATGCCATCTATATTTGGTTTAAAACAAACACTTCAATCAGGCTTGTTACTGACTGTTTACGGAAATGTATCGTGTTGTTCAATTTCATAGAAGACTCGACCTTGCATCGCCTTCTATGGAATTGAACATCTGTGACCCTGAATGCACGAAGTACTGATTTAATGCTATCGTTACTGCTTTGTGCATTTCTTTCTACTAATTCATTCACGAAGTAATGGTAGTCATTTTAGTGCTTTGTATAATTAAAATGTATCTGCATATATATATATCACTAATAGGATCAACAAAACGAACAACAAGTTTAGCTTTTGAAAAAAGCTTAGAGAGTCAGTGCAGTAGATTATCTTATTTGATGAGGGATGGTGCTTAGTGGGTTTTTTTTTTTTTTTTTATTATATTTCATTTCATTATTATTATCATAATTTCTCTTTAATTAATAAAATAAAAATAATATAAAGAATTGAATGATAGCATCGAGCAGTTCAAGGTGTATAATTTTGAAAAGTGTTTTTATTTATGTTAAATGGTATTACAGAGGCGTAGACTGATTTTGAAAGGGGGGGGGGGGCACACTTAAAAAAATCACAGAAGTGTATAATCTAAACGCACTAACTAGCTGCTGATGTTCTGAAATTGTGTGATTTAACCTAAAGAAATGTTTTCAGACCATTTCTTATGAATTCCATTAACAGCTTCATTACGGTGGATTTGAACATTTCCCTACTGTTAAAGAGATGTGTGTATGGCGCTGACAAACTTTGTGACGGACCCATAGACAGGCCAAAAACAATATGTCTCCCCACTAAAGTGAAAGGGGAGGGGCATTATAAACCAGTTTGAAAGCATGAAAAATATCATCATTAAATATTTTGTAAGGGTATATAATTTCTGCGTGTAAATGTATTGGTCTTTGATTGTAAAACATCTTCTATAAAGTCTTTTTACGAAATACTTTGCTGCAGACCCTTAAATAATGTAATGCTAAAAGATGTACCCGATTATGTGGAAGTCTCACATAGGCTGACGCCAAGCCGTTTACACATTAATTATTGATTTTCTGTAAACACGTGTACCCCGGTGTTACTTGTGACGCGACTTTATATATAGAATGATTTTTACCCAGGATTCCAATCTACGCATGCGCATTGGAAGTTTAACTTACAACAAATAGTCAGTGCCGCGGCACTGACAATTACTGGTAGATATATCCTCGGAACGACCAGTCTCTTTCATGGGATAAACGGGGAGGGGGGGGGGTAATTGACCGAGCTGACTCGGATCCCTGGTACACCAGAGATGGGACCAGGTGCCAAGGAGGAGCTAGCATCCCCTGCGATCGGTCACACTCGCCGTGAGCCCAATAAGATAAATGTACTTTGAATTATATGAATTTACCACTAAATAAATTGTGTGTGCGTTTCTTTTTTTTTTTTTTTTTTTTAATAATGATTAATTTAACACATTGTTTACTTTTCCATTCATATTAGAATAGAATCACTGTTGACAAATACAAAAATTACGTGTGAATTGAAAAACTTAGGGCCGAAACGATCCGAAAAGAGTTGTGCTTCAAAGACAAAAAATACATGACGAGATTAGCGACCCAAGGTCGATACTCAAGGCCGAAACGAAGTAACCTTAGTATATTGGAAATTTGAAACTTGAAGGTTGACACCCAAGGCCGACCTGAAAGATCACAACTGTGCGCGAAATTATTAATACTAGCATTAATAAGCTTGAATTTAAGTCTAAGACAATCAAATTAATACGAGGGAAACGACAAAGAATAGACACAAAAACATTAGTAATACCATTTAGGAAGAGAGGTAGCTGAGAAAAACCATCAAATAAATAGCTACAAGGCGGGTCAAAATGTTGCAGTGGATACTAAATCAAACAACACCCATATTAGCATTGTCGGATCTACATCAGCGTTATTCTCACGTTACTTCGATTGGCCTTGTATCACGCCGTGTATCCGATCGTTAGCGCGGAGGGATCCGGATCCACCGGAGCATAAGTAGTAGCAGCTAATGATGGTACCTATTTGAAGTTTGTTATTTATGCAATTTAAGGATCTATTTGTAGCAAAAAAATTGTACAGAACAAAAGTCCAGAAAAAACAAAGCATCGAGCAGAATACATATTCTGTATAATAGACAAAGCATTTTCAATGCCCTTTCCGATCCTTTGAACTTGTTTTGGAAAAAGTTACGATATTTCTCGCTTTTGAGGGCCAAATGTACTTATTGTGGCTTGTAGTATTCGTACTCTGTTTACGGCATTTGTAGCCGCAATTGTTTTTGATAAATGGTCTAAAAGGCTACACCAAACCCTGCCTCATATGTCACACTTTGAAAATAACAATGACCGGTGACAAAAGTTACGGTCCGCTAACCACGGAGCATATTCGTATTATGATCCTATTGACAACGGAGAGCGATCCGAAGAACGCGGAGCAATGTTTGAATTAAATGTGATAAATACATAAACGCAAACAAAAGTTTTCTAGGGATTATTCATATTGTATTATGTTCATTTCTTGTTTCCATGAAAGACGAAATGGTTGACAGTGAGGCCAGAGTTAGATCTATAATGTTACAATGGATTCTTTCCTTATGAACACGCCAAAGGCGTAGGACTGTTTTAAGGGGGGAGGGCAAACTTCTGAATAATGTGACACAAGCCAAAAAATAAATAATAATAATTAAAAAGCTAATGCAACACTAATGAAAGGGGGGGGGGGCAAACATCTAAAATCACCGAAAGTAGGGTGGGGAGAAGCCAAACTTCTTTAAATTCACTAAAAGGGTGGGGTGGCAACTTCTAAATAATATGACATGGACGCAGAAAAAAAATGTTACTTGACCAAAAAAGTTGGGGGGGGGGGAGGCAAAAATATATTATTTTTACCACCCCCTCC
>CAJDSM010019630.1:5493-17816 GCA_903981925.1 Ostrea lurida
AATGTAATATGTGTGGACATACATTGACTTGGAATGGTGGTGGTGGTTGTTGTTGCTGACTCTTTGAGTTGGTCAATGATTTTGTAAATAAGTTTGCTCATTTTATAAATCTCTGTGAAAGAAAATAAAAAAAAAAAGGAGAAATTTTGAATGTCAGTAAAATTTAACTTTCCATACTGCGTGCATCTGTGTGAGAAATGGAGCGAGGATGGACCATTAAGGTGTGCAATCTTTTTCAAGGTCAGTGATATATACATCGCTATCCCATTCAGATAGTAAAGTTCTGATGATTAATGATTTATTACAATAATGATTTAAATGTATGCGTATTGCATTGTTGATTACTTTTTTGATGTTCAGTTTTTGGCAAACATAAATGCCTTGCATTTACTGCATTACCGACTGGAAAGAAAGAATTGAATGATCAGAACTACGTGCACTAAAAGTAAATAATTAGCCAATCAGCTCGCCCGCGAATGTAACTTACCTGACCACCGTGGTCCCCGAAAATTGAATGTTGGATTGATTTATATTGATTTATAAATCATCAATGCAAAAGGAGTCGGCTATTTTATGTGAATTTTTCATGAGGGCATTCATTTCTGAGGAATTCTTTGTTATGGTCAAATTATTATTTAACTATACACAAATATCAACAGATTAAACAAAAGGAAAAAAAAAATTATTTAAAGTTAAAAAAAAAAAAAAAGACCCCCAAAATCTCCCCTAAAAATCTGGAAAAAGGACTAATAAATAAATAGATAGGTTCATTATGGAAATGAGCAATGCGTCAAAAGGTGGCATTAGGGGTAAAAGATTAAATGTTGAAATGTCCAGTGCCAGATATCGATAACTGGTAAACATCCAAGCTACAATTGGGACCAGATTTTTTTTGCTTTGAATATCGTAAATTTGATCATTGTTAGACAAAGAGCAAAAATGACTGCTTAAAGATTTTTTATGCAAAAGAGATTTATCAAATGAAATAATTACTGAGAAATATGAGAGTGGCTCCATTTTTTTGACATTCCATAATCATGGCAGTTTTAGAATTCTGACCGTGAGTTAAGTATTTATTGTAAATATCGTGTATGTTATTTATTGGGGGTATTGTTTTCTTGTCTATTGGAATTTAAAGACTACACTGTATGTGAAAAAATCAAACATACACACACCGCACAGATTTTCCCGTACATAAATTAAGTGGTATTCATTCCTCAGCGGCAAAGAAAAGCTGCGGATTCATGTATTGATTTGGAAAAAAATTTAAATTCCAAAATGAAATTTTTTATTAACATTTGTGGTTAGTACGAAAAGATATACTGAAAGTTGATTTTTGTAAAAGTTTGATAAAGACGTTAATTTGAGATTTTGTTTGTCTTGCATCAAGATCTCTAGTATTGAAGAGAGCTTTGCATGTATCATGTTTAAAACATATTGTCAGTCAACATTAAAAATATCACACAGTGGTCTATAAAATGATTTTATTGTTCAGTAATAATTAGTTGTGTGTGAGTTACCTTGGACCTGCTAAAATTATACACAGTATGAAAATATAAAAATACCAGACAAATTTCAAAGCTAAGAATATATATATGATATGTCCGTTATATATTGTAAAGACAGGAGAATTTAAAATCAGGAAAGGGGAAGTTGTGATGTGGGAAAATGTATGAAGATTTATGTGAAATTGAGTTGTGGTAACAATACTTGAAAAATAAAAACAAAAAGATTTTTTTTCATAATCATTAAATTTTGAGTTTTTGTGGTAATGTATTCACAAAACAGGGACATATAAATTTCAAATTAAAATTGTTTTTAAGATTTTTAACACATTTGTATTTGTTTTGATGTAAGATTGTACTAACTTAGGAGAAAAATAAAATTTGAGTTTATGGTAATGATTATTGATAAATAAAATGATATTTTGCTGAGAAGTTAAAAGTACATTTTACTGAAGTTCCCCGAGCTGTATAAAAGTCAAACCGTGAGTCATGACATTTACATTTAATTAAATTTACGTATACCGGTATATAGATTTGACTTAGATATAGTAAGTATGTCACATGTACTTTCTATATCTGATTTATAGCAATAATACATTAGGATCTTGTATATGATTTTCTATACAAATACATGTGTAGCCTCAATATACATACTTGGTCCCTAAATATAAGTAAACTATGTCAAATTGGATGACAAAAATTAATTTTCATGAGGTAAAATTTAATATAAAGGCAAAGATTACAAACCGTGATCAATTTCATAAGTCCCAAATAGAATACAAAACAAGAGTTGGGCAATCACGGACCCCTGGACACACCGTAAGTGGGATCAGGTGCCTAGGAGGAGTAATCATCCCCCATAGACCATTTACATCTGCCATGAGCCCACTATCCAAGAATTGAAAATATTACCTACGAAGGAACAAGCTTGGAGATCTCAAGATCTCTTTAATTTGCATATTCCCAAGATCTATCTTATTTGCATAGTCCCAAAGTCTCTTTGATTTGCATATTCCTATGATCTGTCTGATTTACATATTCCCAAAGTCTCTTTGATTTTGCATATTCCCAAGATCTGTGTGATTTGCATATTCCAAATCTGTGTGATTTGCATATTCCCCAAGTTCTCTTTGATTTATGTATTAGTACAGCTTGTAGTTCATGTACAATCCTGCACTGCATATAGGCGTTTAATTAAATAAATCAGTCTCAGTTTCACTGTCAGTAGCATGAAAATTTATCTGGAATTTAATACTATAAGAGTATAGTGGGAAAGATGACCCACGTGTAGCTTTACCCCTTGTCACAGTACTAGAGTAGATCACCAATGATCAAAATTTAGAGGGGAAAAAACCAGATTTATTTTTATTTCTCGTGTCTTACATATTTTCTGACTTTATTTATAAAGTATTTTCACAGTTAAAAAAATTTAGAATTCAAACTTAAGACCTAACTATTAAAATTAAAAATTTCAAAATTTTCAATGTATATGTACATTTCCCACTATAAATAACTTATTTTCTTACAGCTTTGTTATATTTATTTGATTTAAAAGCAGAAAGAATGTCTTTTTATTTTAGTTTAAGGTATTCTATGAAAAGAGCCACTGATCAAGTTTTGAACTCTGAAACATCTTGGTATTTATGTGCAATAATCTAATATTAACTTCCAGCTATAAGTACTTTAAATTCTCATTATCAAGTAGTGGGGAGGTGATTATTTGATGGACAATTACCATGTCGGCATACAGTCATGAATAGTTCAATAACAAAATCAAAACAGACTTATTAAAGCAGGTTTTCAAATTAAAGTAAGCATAATACTGTATCTTTACAAAAATATAAATCTTTCGGATTTTTTCTACGAATACATCTAATAAGATTATGCTTTTGTCCGTAATACAAACATTGAAAGCAAGAAAGATACAAGAGATTTCTAAATTAATTTATGATGATTACCAACTATGAACAACAACAAAGTCGACTAGAGATGTAGCATGCGCAAGTACTGATTATTGTTTTGCCGATTGTATAGAACCACTATGGCGGTTTTTTCTTTGTGAAACAACTAGTATATTGTATTATACAACATATCATAAGTATGCATGTGGATTATATAATATATAATTTTTGCATTTACAGTTCAAGATACAATCGAAATATAGGCATTTACTACAAACATTTCAAGCCGTGGTTTTGAAATCTACTTCATATAAGGAGAATGCGTGACCAAATATGACGTATATATCTTTTATTTATAGAATTATATACTGTAGACGCATTGTTTTGGAGGCTTTTTTATCGCTTGTTGTTTAATTTTTTGATCGAGCTAGATGTTTGTGTTCGCATTTTTACAGTTTATATATTTGATTTCCATAAAGAAATCGCAGTGATAAAAAATTCAAAAGATAAAGATTATGCTACTTTAAACATGTTCTTCTTGCTTTGTAATATTTTGTAGGATATAACAATTGTCACTAACTGGGTCATCACAAGTATATGTGTTAACATTAGATAAATCTTTATATTGCCAATTAAATTATTAATGAAAGTTTTTTATTGAGTGGCTTTCGTAGAAGGGCCAATGTGTAGAAATTTCCTCCTTAACCAGGCGAGCTATGCTCCCATTCCTCATATTTAAGTCTCCCAACCGAAGTTTGTTATATTTTGTGATTGAACTTATATATATATATATATTTTTGTTTTTGGTTATGGGTAAATGTTGAAAGGTCACTTGTAATTTCATCAAGAATTACAAAATTACAAAATAATCTAACGTTTACAAGCGAGTTGGTAAATATAGTTTACAAAACTGAAGGCATGCAATTTATTGAACTGTAGATGCGAGGGCTTGATTCCTCATAAAACAAAAATCCAGGCGTATTTTGCACTTAAAGGGAGTTGTTTTAATTCTCTATATATGGCGGGAAGCTGATGACAACATGATCATGTAACCATGACAATGACCTATATTACTCATTCATGACGGCGGTGACCTTGTAATGGCTGTTTTGTCTTCTGGTATGTCTACAACCCAGCGATACACTACTGGGAGGAAGGCCAGCATCACCAATAATGATCGACAGAGGGTTTGACAGCTGATCTTGTTGGTGATAAATCTCTGGCTCTGGCCTTGTTGAGCTGTGTCCTGAGGGGGGTAGGCCGTGTCATTGGCTGCGGAATTGTATGTCAGGTATTGTCTCGGGTAGCTAATTCTCCAGGACGACTGTCTTGATAGTTGTGTAAGCCTGATTTAGCTATGGACGGGATCATCCCAAGGCAAAATAGCAAGGTGATTAACTACAGATATCGTGATGAAGAGAACGTATGACCTTGTCATTTAAGGTCATGTTATCTAGGCCATTTGTATTCAGAGTCTTGTGTCTATTTTCGGAAGGGTATTTAGTGGCTGTTGGTTGATAACCATCACTGCTAATGTGTTAAGTATTACATCATTTTAGGTCCATTTGACTGTATCTGCGTGATCGTCCTAAATGATCTCTATGATACATGCCTTCAGATCTGTCGAATGATCTCTTACTTTATTTATGTAAATGGGCATTACCGGGGAAAATGGACAGGCAGTTCCCCTAAATGCTTGCTACACTTGGAAATCGGCAATCATTTTGTATAAGATGAATTGTGTAGAACCTGTTTATATATAGGATGACCAAGAAACGCTGTCAGAGAGGCTATTGCTCTCAGATGTGGAGGAGCGATTCAGAAATGTTACATTCAGTTTCACATGGAGAGAGAAAGTAACACGATACACTGAGAATTGAAAAAAGTCTGTCTGATTGAGAGACAGAGGCATGAGGGGGAGAGTGAGTGTGAAGCAGAGGTGAGGAAGTCAGATATAATATTGATTCTAAGCCAGAACCACTTTGTGGAGTTGTAGGACAGTAGTGAGAAAATCGGACAGGTCAGTGACTAGGGATGGTAATGGACTTCCGGGGTGGGTGGGGGGAGGGGGGGTGATCTAGAGGTTTATTAGGCTCCGTAGCTCTGCTGAGGGTATTAGCTTTGTTGAGGCTATAGAGGTAATCTAAGGGTTTATTGGGTCCCGTAACTCTGTTGAGGCTATAGAGGTGATCTAGGGGTTTATTACCCTCCCGTAGCTTTATTGAGGCTATAGAGGCAATCTTGGGGTTTATTGGGCTCCCGTAACTCTGTTGAGGCTATAGAGGTAATCTAGGGGTTTATTGCCCTCCCGTAGCTTTATTGAGGCTATAGAGGCAATCTTGGGGTTTATTGGGCTCCCGTAACTCTGTTGAGGCTATAGAGGCAATCTAGGAGTTTATGGACTCCCGTAGATCTGTTGAGGCTATAGAGGAGATCTAGGGGTTTATGGGGCCCCCGAGCTCTGAAGGTGTCACAGTGATACGACCCATGTAATCTTAAAATACTGTAATCATTCAATCTAGTCATGAGAGTTTCTATCTTGATCTCTAGATGAAAAAGTCAGTAGAACATGGGACACAAGTAGTCTGAGGATGGAGTTTGTGAGACTCACTTTCAAACTACACTGATTCTGTAAGGTTTGACTAGGTTTGTGTATTATGATTTACTAGGTTTGTGTATTATGGAGCAGTAGCTAGCTTTGCCTTCTGTCCGTCAGTGTATTATGGAGCAGTAGCCTAGATTCTGTAAAGGTTTTGACTAGGTTGTGTATTATGGAGCAGTAGCTAGCTTTCGCCGTCCGTCGTGTATTATGTTGCAGTAGCTAGCTTTGCCTTCCGTCCGTCGGTGTATTATGAAGCGTATAGCTGATTCTGTAAGGTTTGACATAGGTTTGTGTATTATGGAGCAGTAGCTTAGCTTGCCTCCGTCCGTCAGTGTATTATGGGAGGAGTATAGATTCTGTAAGTTTGACTAGGTTATTTGGTGTATTATGAGCAGTAGCTAGCTTTTGCCGTCCGGTCGTGTATTATGTTAGCAGTAGCTAGCTTGCCTTCCGTCCGCGGTGTATTATAAGCCAGTATAGTAGATTTGTAAGGTTGACTAGGTTTGTGTATTATGGAGCAGAGGCAAGCTTTGCCTTCTGTCCGTCGTGTATTATGGGCAGTGCTAGTTCTGTAAGGTTTGACTAGGTTTGTGTATTTGGGTTTGTGTATTATGGAGCAGTAGGCAGCTTTTCAATGAGAGACATTAATAATCTGTATATAGGGAGCTCCCCATGGCAGACTCTTCCCTCACCCTGACAGGGGTCACGTAACCTCGCTGTAGACCCTCAGCCGGGGTCTTGTAAGGTCAACCCACAGATTTGTCTCGCCGTCCCCGGGACAGCCCTCGGCCATCATTAACGTCCGACAGACCAGAACTGGCGAGTGCTTGGCATGATTGACCGTCACACGGGGGCTAGCCTTTACCTGGACGTTTGTATTGACCGTCACACGGGGGCTAGCTTTTACCTGGAAGTTTGTACTTGGTGTATTGGCCAAACTTTGGCAAGTCATTCAGGTGACAAGTGGTCAAGCATGCATCATTTGTAAACTGTTGTGTATGTTCATTAGCCATTAGTCAATGTGTAATAATAGAGAGAGAGAGAGAGAGAGAGAGAGGAAGAGAGAGAGAGAGAGAGAGAGAGAGAAGAATAATGTGTGATGATTTGAACATTTGGATTACTATGAGTGGTTTAAACCATATTTGTTACTATTTGAACAAATGGTATAATACATGGATTACTACAACTACTTTGAAATGTATTATAATTTGAACAAATGGTGTAGTACAAACAAACGTTATATTAGTATGAGAGGAGATCGATTCAGAAGAAAAGTACAAAAGACGTATATAGATATGTTACATATAAAAATAATAATAAATCTTCGTCATGACTTAATTCTGCATGCTTTATAACGAGTGTGAATACGGTGACTCCAGGTTTAATCTGGTTTAAGGAGGATGGGTTCTTGTGTGAAGTGGCAGGGGAGAGAACTTGTGAGTGTAAAATGAAACATTATCTGAATAATCAAGTCCTGTCTCACAGTGAGCTGCCACGGCTCACAAGATAACTCTGTTTTAAATGATTCGTAATTGATGTAAACCACTAGAACAAACTGGAGGGTGTGATACGGTTTTGTAATTTAATGAAGTTAATTCACAACACAAACTAGAACAAAATATTTCTGTATCATATACAGGTATAAGATACTACGCTTTAGTCTGGCATATTTTTCTGTTATTTGGCAAAGAATGCACAAGAATTTTTTGAACATTGATATTAATGTGAGGTATGTCTTAAAATGAGCTTGCGAGGTCTGTAATTGGTTGCACATGTAAATTTTTATGGATTGAATACTTATGTGTGTGACAGAAATACCCTTTACTTTAGAGTTAGAAGTCAATCATTCCCACCATTTGTTTCGGTTGGCGCTGAAAGTTGAAACTCGGAATTAACGCCAGTCTCCATGGACGAAAGGGTTTCTTAAACATTCTTACCAACAAAAAAAAACCCAAAACAAACAAAACTAACAATAACAACAACAAAAATAAATAAATAAATAAAAACTAAAAAGCAAACAAACAAATACATATGTAATGATAAATTTTTTTTTAAAATGTGGGAATACTCTCATTGTATAATGTATACACCAATTTGTGGCGGTTTTGAATGATTTTTTTTTTTAATTTATCTTTTTCTATCGTTAGATTTAAGTTGCATGTAATAATTTAGAATGTGCACCACAATTGTTACAGAGATAGAGTTGAAGGTAAACTGGAGTTGTTAAATAAATTAAAATGAGGATTGTTCAATAAGTATAAGAAAGTAAATTGGAAAAAAAAAGATCCTAAATGTCTATTTATTTTAAAACAATTAACAAATTCTACAACTTGTATGTTAAATGCGCTTCTTGTCGGCTAGGAGACTTGGGAAGAAGGGGTCATAGGAGGTAGGAATTGTTAAGTGAATATTAGATTGTAAATTAAAATTGTTAAATAGATATAAAATGTTGAATAAATATTAAGAAGTATATAAGAATTTTACATGCATAAATGATAAAACTTGCTTTACATAGAATATGATACAAATTGTCATATGAATATGAAATGGGGAAATTAAAAATTGTTACATAAATATATATGAAAAGTTGAACTAGTGTTGATATACATATGTATATGAAAGTAAACTTTTTAGTATGTAAGCTATTGTATTTGACAGTCAAAATTTCTTATTTTATTTCACGGGCGACGATAGTCTTCATTCTTCAAGCATTCTGGAGTTGAAGACCTGTATATAGCTGCGGGATTTATAAAATTTGTATAAATCTTGATCATATTTATAAATACTTGTTTTGGGAACACACTGGGTCCATAAAATTTCAGGTTTTCTTCTAGACTTCCCTAGCTGCAAGCATTTCTCATCTCAAAAAACTGGAACAACAGATAGAATTGCAGAAATAAATTACATGAAATGTGTCTGTAAAGTCATTGTTAGCTGCCTAAAGTTAATTCTCTTAACGTCACCCGCGGCGTAGGTTTCACGATATGCCCGTTTAAAAAAACAAATCCCGGATTAAAAGTAAAAGATGTTATCGCAGCCACTCCTCTGCTCACTGCATGGTGTATTTGCAGAATTAGGACACAAACCCATAGGAAAGAAAAAAATCTTTGCTGGGAAAACGCAAAAATTCACTTGGACTTAAAAATCGAATCCTACAATGTATCTAATTTGACATATTACTTTTTTGGTCACTAAATTAGGTGATTTCAATTTACTTTTGATTTGAATATTATACAATGTGTATTCAATGTGTGAAATTGTTGATTGAATAGGTGATTTTCTATAAATACACATATGTGTTTAAAATGTTAGTTTGTTTATTTTTCCTTGATCCCTCCCTCATAGGTTTTGAATTTTTGAGGTGACGTTAAACGTAGAATTAACTGTAGGCAGCCTTAGGCAAGATATAACAGATTTAAATGCAGTGTGTAATTCATATACGTATTTTCTGATAGAGAATCTGGGGGTGCCTGTTCCTTTAGTCGGGATCCCTTCGTCGTCCGTTGTTACTGGGGTTCAAAGGACCATCTCCACTTCATTTAACTCGCATAAAGTGTGCCAACATCACAGCCAGTAATATACATGTCAATGCAGAAACTCCATGCAATTTAATGCAGGTTTTCTTTCCGACCAGTCGTTTCTCCGATTTCCATAAGCTTTCCTGTGTGAAACCTAATTATTACCGTGCGAAGGATGGGATGTCAAATTCCACTCAATTTAAATTTTATTATGTAAAATGTGTAATGGACTTCTTTTGTATTATTGACAAATGGGGGTAAAAGCTATTGAAGTATATTAATTGTATCCACAAACCATATACACAGGTAGAGGAATTAAAATACACCAATTATACGAAATGACTCAACTTTTCTGATTTCAAAATAGAATTTCCATCTCTGATTCGCAATTGAATTTTGTTTTGTTATCGATGTCCTTGTAAACAATATTACACCAACAGTTGATGCATAAAATGTTAATTTTGTATATTCGTTGCGAAGTACATTAAACTTCACTGGAAATGAACAAAATGTTCTTATCATATCTGCGTGTAACCCAATAAATCAAACTTTATATAAAGCAAACCCTAGACTGTCACAACAATGCAGCCTGGGGATTCAAAACGGGTCTAAATTATTTATTTTGGTTCTGTTTAATAAAATACAGAAAAGTCTTTAGGAGCTTGTCATCGTGATGTCCATCAAAATCATCACTTAGTCACATTAGCGTGCTAAAGTACAGGCCGGCATGCATTATACATGCACATGTTAATTTTGTGGGTCCTAAATTCAAACAGGAGCTCTGTTCCTTTCCATTTTACTTAACTGCGGTTTTGTGATTTCCATTGCCAGAGTAACCTTGAACTTGTGTGAAATATTTTGAATGAAATATTTATGCAGTTGTATGTCCTCAGTCATCATAATCAGAATAAATTACGTGCACGATTTATGAGGTACATATCTAGATAGCAAAAGATCACAGAAAAATTATACATATTCCATTATTTTATGAAAAGTTCCATCGCTTTATGAAAAGTTCAACGGAATTCATGATTTTATTACGCATAATCTGCGACATCTTGCCCTGAATGCGACTCCTAGTGACCATCGAAGATTAAGATCACCTAGTGACATAATTGCATTGCTAGTCCCTGGCCTATTTTTCTCAGAATAAAAAATATTAAAGTTTGAGATTTGAATCAAATTTTGACTGCTCAAGTCAAAGAAAAAATCAAAATGAAATTTTGAGATTTTTTTTTGGAGAAAATCAGAAAGTTGGGAGAGCAGCCATTCATTTACTGACATGTGTTTCTCTCAGGAGGAGAAATTTCGGTATGCACATGTACAGTCAGGTCACTGGACGTCTATTGGGTTCTACACTCATTTCTATCTGTTTTAATGTGATCCAAATCTAGGAAGGTCTCTGTGGATTGGATAGAAATATTGATATGATTTTGATAAAAAAAAAATTGTCCAAGGATGGAATCATGGGATTGTCCAAGGATGGAATCATGGGATTGTATAGATATTTTGTCAAAAGATTGAAATCCAGGGATTGTATTGGTATCTTTGTCAAATGATGGAAATTGTGGGATTGTTTAAATATCTTGTTTAAATATCTCCATTGAATGATGGAAATCCTGGTATTATACAGATATCTGTATTGATCGAATGATGGACATTGTGAGTTAGATATCTCCATTGAGTGATGGAAATCCAGGACTGTATCAATATCTTTGTCAAATGAAGCAGATCCTCCCAGCTCTGCCAGCTCTTCTGAACGTCTGTCCACCTGGAGATCGGGCATATGCTCATTACCTTATCTACCACAGATAAGTCGACACTCGCTACAGGTGCTCAATACTCACCGGCCAGGTCTTACCTGCTCCATCAGCCTCGAGGGAACACCATATTACCCGCTGCACTGGCCAGCTCCTACCCACTACACCGGCCAGCCTCTACCCGCTGCACCTGAGCCAGGCTTGTGTGAATTTTATCATAAGGTGGTCAGAGGAAATGGAGAGGGGTGTCAAATCCAATGTTTCTGGTCAAGATATCGTAGAATTCTCTAATAAAGCCTTTATGAATCCGAAATCTAAGAGAGAGTTCATGAAACAGGGATAATGATGAGATACTGTGTATTGTGTTGTTTTAATCTTAATTAATTACAATGGGTGCTTCTATGTAGAAAAGCGTGTGGAATTCATACAGAACTTTAGTTTGTAACCTCAGAGGAAAAAAGAAAAAAAAGAATGATGTAGGGTTTTTATAGGGTGATATCTTTAGGATTGTGCGAGATAAAGTTGCAGTTCCTTGAAGAGATTAGGTAAGGTAGTAGATCCGGACGATGATCAGGAATCAATAACGTCAATACGGAAACCGGACACTCGGCAAGAAAAGTTCACGGATCGCAAAGAGGAGTGGCTTTTGAGACGGTTTTCTTTAATTGGTCTGGCTTTTGTTGCTGTTTAGCTGGCAGTGTGAAGGGTGTTTTAAGTCTGGCAGGTTTTTACCTGGATTATCAACAGGTGTGTTTGGCATTGAACATCTGTCCGCGGTGTACCAATTACAGGGGGGGCTTTCTCGTAACCAGCGGGTAGATCGTGTTATTGTGTTACCGCTGCGTACAGATTTGTTTTACATGATGTTGCATTGTCATTGTGATATTATACAGTATTTTTATGACTCCTTGTCAGAGGGGGTGAATTATAATGTACCTTTTGACTTGAAATATAAAAAAAACAAAAAACAAAAAAACTTTCTGAATCAAAACAATGTTGGAATATTTTTTTCATTGTACAGTTATATAGCACCTTAT
>CAJDSM010019631.1:215-11162 GCA_903981925.1 Ostrea lurida
CAGGAAATAATAAGGATAAACAGGGAATCCATCTACAAACAGAAAAAGAAGAGATCTGACAAAGAGTATGATAAGGAAAGATGCGAATTGATTTGTTTTGAGAGAGCACATCAGGATTGTTGGAACAGGAGAACGATGACGAAAAGAATACGCAGAGAACGACGACAGAGTTGTTTAAACGACATGCAGAGGAAGAATTAGAGAGGGCTATCCTGGTGAGTATGTCAGTCGTAAAAAAAAAAAAACGAAAAAAAAAGTGGGCTTCCCTGGTGACTTTGTCAGTCTGTAAAAAAAAAAGAAAGTTTAAGAACTTGCTTTATCTATATACAAATATTGGTGTAGTTGGGTTTTTATGGACGAGTCTCATAAAGCCAAGCCAAATTAAATATTTTCTGTTGGCACGTCGTATTGCACAGCCCCAGGGCCTTTTAAGTTAAATTGATTTTCTGTTCTCGGAATGTGCAGCGACAAGCAAGGCACAAGGTTAAATAATTTTCTGGTGGACGTCGAGCACAAGCCCAGGCCAAGTTAATTTTTTGCATGACGTGCAGCACAAAGCAGGCCAAGTTAATTTTCTGTGAACGTGCATGGACACAGCAGGCCAAGTTAATTAATTATCTGTTTGGACGTGAATGGCACAGAGCAGGCCAAGTTTAATTTTCTGTTGAACGTGAGCACAAGCAGGCCAAGGTTTAATTTTCTGTTGAACGTGATGCACAAAGCAGGCCAAGTTAATTTCTGCTTGAACGATGACTGCACAAGCAGCCAAACGTTTTTCTGTTGAACGTGATGGCACAAGCAGCCAAGTTAATTTTCTGATGAACGTGATATGCACAAGCAGGCCAAGTTAAATTAATTTTCTGATTGAACGTGAATGCCACAAGACCAGGCCCAATTTAACATACCTTTTCTTTGCTGTAGGTTCTTATGATGAGTTACACGAGCAGTCCAAGCTGATTCGATGTCGCGTGGTGGACTTTTAGCCGAATTATAACGCCAGGACGTGAGGTTCACCAACATGTTGAGACAACCAAGGTCAGGCGTTTATTTCATGTCGCTTGCTGGCCTTATTCTAAAACTTCTCTTTTTTTTTTTTATCGTTGTTAAAGTTCTAACTATGTGACCTTGAACCTTAGGGTGTGACTTTGCCAACCTGTGAATATAATTCATGAACTGTTGTCATGTTGTAGAAATATAGGATTCCTATCATCGTGATACCATGGACTTAATGATTGATCCATGGACCATTGAACTGTTGAGCCAACTTTCATGTGAATTCATATTCAGTTTTTCTTATCGACACTTAGAGTTGATGGGCCATATCTGGGATCCAAAATTTTTCATTTTTCGTAATAAAGGTTGAATAAATATCTTTTTTTTAAATCATTGGGGTTTCCTACTATTTTCACACTGGGGTTCTAGGATCATTGGTGAGAGGAAACTGACAACTTAAAAATGTGTTGAAACATAGACAAAAATAGTACTGGCTACTCTATTGCATGCAGGAAACTTCGCCCTCCAGGTCTAACAGCACATAGGCATGGTTGGGCAATGCAGTGATGGGCGGTTACAGTATAGAATTGTTAATTTCACAGACAATGTTTTGATGTATCAGGATTGTTCAGCATCGTTTAGCCTCGAAGGTCTCTGTTTAAAATTGATTGTTAAAATGTTTCAGTTAACAAAGGTAAAAATTAACATGTTGTAGGGTAAAATTTCTTGAAATTGTCCTCCCCTCCTCGAAAAAAACTATTGTTTCTTCGATTTCAACATTGTTTTTTCAGGAGGTAGCAATTTCAAGTACTATAATAGCACGTAATATTCTTATACTGCTTGTAAAGTTTTGAACGGAATTGAAAAATCCTTTGTTGAAATTAATGTAGTATATTAATGTGTACAATTCACTGCTATTTGTTAAACATCATTAAATGTTACAATGATTTAATTTTATAGGATCCATTCCCATTGATCTTTTCAAATTTTACGGTGGAAGATCCAAAGCAGGTTCCACAGATGAGAGAAAATCTTTTTGAAAGAAATCTTAAAGGTAAAATCAATGATGGAATGAAGATTCTAAAGGTAAGCATCAGCGATAAAATTCTTAAAGTAAGATCCAGTCATAAACGAGAAACATTCTAAAAGGTAAAAATCAGTCATAAGAAATCTTTTATTAAAGTACAGATTGTTATAAATAGAAAAATCGTAAGTAAGATCACTTCATAAAGAAATTCTAAAGGTAAGACTTGGTATGAGACAGGGAGTAGGTGATGCATTTCTTTATTAATTCTCAGATCAAACATATGTTAGATTTTTACTCATCTTTGTCAAAGTTCACACAAAACGTTGACACAGCTTCAGGAATACTGATTACGGAAATGGAAAACGGCGTGGTTGATCCAAAGAATTCAGGATCACACTAATGAATTAACAGTCATGGAAGACTCTGGAGCATTGAATGGGTAGTATAATAAATGTTCAGGTCTGCTACCTTGGGTTGACTTCTTCTTTTGTCATGTAACCCGTGGGATCGGTTAGATAGGTTCCCCAGCTCCCTTGCATGTGTAAGAGGGTCTGAATGGGCGGTCATTCGGATGAGACTGGAAAAAATCAAGGTCCATGTACAGCAGGTGTGGCACGATTAAAGATCCCTCCCTGCTCAAGGCCCTGTACCATGTCCACATAGGGCCTAAATTTTCAGCCCCTCACCGAATGGAGTGACGTCTCCATATGAGTAAATATTCTCGAGTGGGACGTATAAAAGTGCAAGAAAATGATCAATCAATCAATGTTTTGTCGTGTTATGGGCTCATGTGTTTACGATTTATCCGATGTCGTTGCTGCAAGACAGATGTCTTCGCATTCATTGTGATGGTTGTGTTTCTGTAGGACAGAAGCTATGACCCTCGTTTAGATGCTCTTGTATATTTGTGTTAGGGAACAAAGTTTCCTTGTGGAGGGTCAGGTACGTTGTTGCGAGGACTTTCGCGCTCCCAGATCTGCTACGACAGAAGAGCCTCTGGGCTGGACACGAGGGGGGAACATCAAACTCACGTTACAACAGTGTAAGTGTAAAAATTACTGTGTGTAAATGTAGAACTCAGGACTGTAACACGGGAAACAATCAAACCTCACATTACACAGTTAAGTGTATACATGCCGTGTGTAAATGTAAACTCAGAACTGTGAACAGTGTAACACCGGGAACATCAAAACTAACGTTACAAGCAGTGTAAGTGTTATTATGCCGTGTTGATAAATGTAACTCGGACTTATAAGGTTCAGATTAACACGGGAACAACAAAAACGTGTACAACAATGTAAGTGAATACTGCCGTGTGTAAAATTAACTCGGACGTTATAACAGTGTAACACGGGAAACATCAAAAACTACGTACAACAGTGTAAGTGTATACTGCCTGTGTAAATTGTAAAACTCTGGACTATAAACAGGGCAATGTAACTCTGTCCGGGGTAGAATAGACCTCAGAAACCCTTGTTGTGGTAAGAGGTGATAAAATGGGGTGATCCTTCGGATGGAGACCGCAAAAAACGATGGCCCCATTGTCACACAGGATGTGGACGACACGATAAAGAAAACCTCCCCTACTAAAGGCCATAGCGCTGAGGCATCGACATTAATTTATGCAAAGTCTTTCACAGCAATAGCGTACATCCCAATATAGTGAAAAAAAAATTCTCCGAAGTCAGGATGCAAAAAACAAGTTATAAAAATTTTCAAAAAAATTCTTCAAAATTTATATATACCACAACAGGACAAGAAAATGTATTTAAAAACACAATTTTTGGAGAAAAAATCAAGTGAATCGCAGTCTCCCATTTAGATATTGGAAATCAACTTTTATTTTCTGTATTACTTTTCAATTAACTAGAGAAGCAGGAAGCCCCCGAAAAATTGGAAAGAAAGCTGACAGTGAAGAAGCTAGAAAGGTGAAATAGTATCATAGTTCTGTAACCCAAACAGAAAGGTAAGGCCGGACGGGTAAAAATTATCAAATAAAAGCCAGATCAGCAGATTGTGAGGTATCAATGATGTTTGTTTTTTCTCGTTTAGCTGCGTTAAACTGGGAAAATCAATTCAGAGCGCGCTGAACAGGTCACCACCCGATCGAACCGAGACACAAAATGGGACGAGGTAAAACAAGTGATTTAACTTGTATGTTTTTTGGTCTGTCTGTCTGTCCATACTGGTTGTCTGTCGTGCTTAAAAACCTTTGCCTTGGGTTCTATCTGGCTTCTACACCCCAGTGAGTGGTAGACATTATATCTGGTATAGTGTTTCCACTTTATGGGACGAGACCTCTCAATTAGACACAAAATCTTTGACCTAGGTGACCTTACATTATTATGTACATACTTTCAAAAAACTGTTGAATATATATTAATAGCGCTTATCCATTCAAAGATTCTAAAGATAACCCTTTGAGGACTAGGAATTTTTGTGCTTCTTCAATAGTATCATTTCATCCAAAGGAAAATGATATACATTTTCTTTGTTGTTAGGAGTAGGCTTTCAGCATTTTCCATACAAGTAACCAGATTATATGAGATGATTTGGTTGACACCTGGAAACCTACCTCAGCGTATTTTGAATGTTAATTGGGATAAACTTGCCTTTCATCAACGAATCTTGAACACGGGTTGGTCATATCTTCTTTACACGGGACATAAGAGGGGCAGCTTTTATATATGACCAGTGGTATCCTGTAGGAGATCCTTCTCCATTGCGTTACCCAATTTGCGTTGACTTATTGACCTGGAATTTGACCTGCTGACCAACTTGAAAGTATATTCACCAGACAAATGAGTTGCCACTTTTTATAATCCAGGGGGCATCGACAGTGGCTTACAGACACATATCTCTTTTCCATTAAGATGAACTTCCTGTTGAAGAATTGTGATGTGTATTTATTCGTTAAGGTGGAGGATAAGCTCCGGAGATAGGACCCGGTTTTGAAGCATCACCCTGGAATCGAAATGTATGTTATCCGGCTTTTTAATAGGAGTATCAGGTCCAGGGCTCGAGACCACCGTGTACTCATTCACCACGCAAGAGGTGTGTAGAGAAAAGGAAGCAAGAATTTATTAAGCATAAAAAGATCACGGTTCCAGATCGGTAAGAAGGCGGACCACATGAAAGTGGGCGGGGACACATAAAAACATTGTATGTAAGTGGTGCGGAACACATAAAAATCACTTGTAGGTAAGTGATGTATGTAAGTGGGGCGGGAACACATAAAATCATTGTATGTAAGTGAATTGTATGTTAAGTGGGCGGGGAAAACACATGAAATCATTGTGTAGTGATTGTATGATAAGTGGGCAGAACACATAAAATCATTGTATGTAAGTGGCGGGAACACATAAAATCATCTGTATGAAGTGGGCGGAACACTATGAAATCATTGTATGTAAGTGGGCAGTGGAAAACATAAAATCATGTATGTAGTGGGCAGGAACACATAAAATCATGTATTGTAAGTGGCAGGGAACACAATGAAATCATTGTATTGTTAAGTGGCAGAAACACATTAAAATCTGATATGTAAGTGGGCAGGAACAACATAAAAATCATTGTATGTAAGGTGTAGCTGCCGGGAACACAACTTTGAGAATTCAGCCACTCGTGCGCTATTGTATGTGAACGTGATCGGCAAAGGAACACAGTGAACTGCATGTATATGTAACGTGCAATGAAAACACCATAAATCATTGTATGTAAGTGGGCGGGAAACACATAAGAAGATATTTTACATAGTGATGAATGAAGTAATGACCAGTGGCAAGTGAAACACATAAAAATCATGTGGGAGTGGGCGATGAAGCATCATAAAATCATTGTATGTAAGTGGCATGAACACATAAAAATCATTGTATGTAATGGCGGGACACAATAAAAATCATATGTGAGGGTGGGGCGATTGAACACATAAAATTCATGTGGTATGTAAGTGGCAGGAACCACTGTTTAGTGGGAGATCCCGTTCGTCGTTCCGTTGTTAAACTGGGGTTCAAAGGACCATCTCCACTTCATTTAAAGACTCGCATACATATTGCTAACATCACAGCCAGTAAATATACCGATAAATTACAATGCTACGGAAACTCCATTGCAATTTAATGCAGGTTATTCTTTCCGACCAGTTCGTTTTCTACGATTTCCATAAGCTTTCCTTGTGTGAAACCTAAATTTATACCGTGGAAGGATTGGGATGGTCAAATCCACTCAATTTAAATTTATTAATTGTTAAATGTGTAATGGACTTTCTTTTGTATTATTGACAGATAGTGGGGGTAAAAGCTATTGAAGTATATTAATTGTATCCACAAACCGACTATACACGGTAGAGGAATTAACACCATTATACGAAAATGGTGACTCAACTTTTTCTGATTTCCAAAATAGAAGTTTTCCGTCTCTGTTCGCAGAATGAATTTTTGTTTTTTATCGATGTCTTGTAAACAATATTACACCAACAGTTAGATGCATTAAAAGTGTCTAATTTTGTATTATGTGGGCGGTTAGCGACAGTACCATATAAACTTCAGGAATGAACAAAATGTTCCTTATCATATCTGCGGTACCCAAATAAATTCAAACTTTAATATAAAGCAAACCCTAGGACTGTCCAACAGATGCAGCTGGGGATTCAAAAACGGGTTTTCATAAATGGTATTTATTTTTGGTGACGTGTTTAATAAAATACAGAAAAGTCTTTAGAAGCTGTCATGTGAATGTACATCAAAATCATCACTTAGTACATTAGCGTGCTAAAGTACAGGCCGGCATTGCATATAATAACATGACCATGTTAATTTGTGCGGTTTCCTAATATTCAATACAGAGAGTCTCTGTTGCCTTCCTGTTTACTTAACTGACGGTTTGTTGATTCCATTGCCTGATGTAACCTATGATGACTTGTGTGAAATATTTTGAAGGAAATATTTTTATGCAGTTTGTATGTCCTCAGTCATCATAATACAGAATTAAAATTTACGTGCACGATTTATGTGGTACATTATCTAGGATAAGCAAGAAAAGTCACAGAAAAATTATAAGCATATTCCATTATTTTATGAAAAGTTCCAATCGGCTTATATGAAGTTCTAACGGAATTCCATGATTTTATACGCAATAATCTGCGACATTCTGCCCTGAATGCGCACTCCCTAGTGGACCATCGAAGATTAAGAAATCACCTATGACATAAGGTTGCATTGCTCGTTACACTGGACTATTTTTACTCAGAATAAAAAAAATAGTTTAAAGTTTGAGATTTGAATCAATTTTGACGCTGCCGCAAGTACAATAGATTAAAAAATCAAAAATGAAAATTTTTCTAGAGATTATTTTTTTTGGAGGAGAAATCAGGAACATGTTGGGAGACAGCAGCCATTCATTATATATACTGAATGTGTGTTTCGTCTCAGGAGGAGAAATTCGGTATGCACCTGTACAGTCAGGTTCACTGGACTGTCTAGTGGGTTGCTACACTCAGTTTCTAATCTGTTTTAAGTGTGATCCAAATCTAAGGAAGTCTCTGTGGACTGGATAGGAAAATATTGATATGATGTTTTGATAAAAAAAGAAGTTGTGCCAAGGATGGAATTCATGGATGTGCCAAGGAGTGGTCATGGATTTGTAGTAATAGTTTTTTGTCAAAAGATTGAAATCCAGGGATTATTGGGTTCTTGGTCAAATGATGGAAATGTGTGGGATGTAAATTCTTGTTTAAATATCTCCAGTTGAATGATGGCAATCCTTGGTATTGATACAGATTCTTAAGTTGATCGAATGATGGACTTGTGGTTTAATATCTCCATGTGAAAGTGAATGAGAAATCCAGGACGTATCAATATCTTTGTCAAATGAAGCAGATCCTCCAGCTCTGCACTCTTCTGAACGTCTGATCCCCTTGTAAGATAATCGGCATATGTCATCTATTACCTTATCTAACACATATAATGTCGATACACTCGCTACAGGTTGGGCTCAAATACTTCACCGGCCAGGTCTTACCTGCCTCCCATCAGCCTCGATGGGTAACACATTATTACCCGCTGACACTGGCCAGCTCTGCTAAAGCCCACTTACCCGGCCAGCCTCTTACCCGCTGCTCTGAGCCAGGCTTGTGTGATTTTATCGTAAGGTGGTCAGAGGAGAGGAGGCGGGTGTCAATCCAATGTTTCTGGTTCAAAGATAATTCGTAGAATTCTCTAATAAAGCCTTTTGTCCGAATCGAAGATGGAGGTTCATGAAACGGGGATAAGGTTGAGTGATGATACTGGTTATTGTGTTGTTTTAATTTTATTTATACAATGGAGTTGCATCTTACGATAAAATATATTTACAGTGGGTGCTTCTACGTAGAAAAAAACTAATCTAGTTGAATTTACAGAACTTTAGTTGTAACCTCAGAGGGAAAAAGAATAGAAAAAGAAGATATGTAGGGTTTTATTATAGGTGATATCTTTAGGATTTGTGTGCAAGGTAAAGTTGCATGTTCCTTGAAAGAGATTAGGGTAGCGCTAGTAGATGCCAGGGCGACACATGATCAGAAAAATCAAATTAAACGTCTAGATAGGAAACCGGTCACTCGGCAAGTAAAGTTCACGGATCGCAGAGAGTGGCTTTTGAACGGTTTCTTTAATTGGTCGGCTTTTTGTTGCGTTTAGCTGCAGTTTGTGAAGGGTGTTTATTAACGTCTGGCAGGTTTTTACCTGGATTATCAACAGGTGTGTTTTGGCATTGACATCTGTCCGGCGGGTACATTAGTGGTGTACCATATTACAGGGGGGGCTTCTTCGGCGTAACCAGCGGGTAGATCGTTATTGTGTTACCGCTGCTACAGATTTGTTTTACATGATGTTGCATTGTCATTGTGATATCTATACAGTATTTTGTATGACTCCTTGTACAGAGAGGGGGAATTATAATTACCTTTTGACTTTGAATATATAAAACAAACAACAAAAACAAACAAAACTTTCTGAAATATAAACATGTTCGAATATTTTTTTCCTATTGTAACAGTATTATATTAAGCACCTATATAATCATAATGCTTTAAATGTAAACAATTAATTACATAAAAACTGGACAAGTGAGATATACGAAACTTGGTAGGTTTAGCATTTAGTGACGAACAGTCAGGTTAACTTCATATAAAAAGATTATCCATGGACGTGCTAATTAGTTTACGCGAGAGTGGAATTTTGTTTAATTTTTTTTTCATCCTCGAAATTAACCCTGTTAAAAACAGTTGTTTAATTAAGACAGATTTACATGTACAAAATTAAAGTATACAGTTGTTATATATTAAGACAGAATTACATGTACAAATTAAATGCACGATTAAAACGATATGTTTTTTAAGTTTATATTTATAAAATTAGCTAATTTTCAAATCAAAGATCCGTGGGGAGGCAGTTCCAATGGTTGATGAGGACACCCTGAGCCGTCTATCACACATGTCTATTTCATTATAGTCCCCATGCAATGTTGTATTTTTTTTAAAACAAGGATCTATTATCATTTTAATTATATTTCAATCAGTGACTTTTATAATTGGGATTTTTTCACTTGAATTTCAGCATCAGGCTATTTTGCATAATGTTGTGTTTTTTGAACTTTTAAAAAAAAAAAGTTTTATAATCATTATATGATATTTAATTCAGTTTATTTCTACGTCAAATTTTTGGCTTGAAATTGAACATTGGACATTATTGCTGTATTTTGTATTGCGAACAGACACTGGAACAGATAAGGCTGGTAAGTTTACACCATTCTACATCAATCCCAGCATGCCGTGCTGTATAGAGTTGTCAGGGCATGAGCAAAGTGAACAACTGCTCTCCCTCCCAGACAACTGCCTTATCAGCAGCTCCCCCTAATCTCCCAGCATCCTCCACAATCTCCCACAATGCCACAGGTCACTGGTTTAATTCAAGTTCTGGCACACATTGTGAAGTCGATGTTAAATCAGGGAGTCCACGTGTGTGTGAATGTTAAAAATATACTAAATTTGATGAGAGATTTACTGGAAAACCATTATTAATCAGCCCTGACCATTATAATCCGGTGAAGTAAAAATTCTAAAAGAGATGAGAGCTCACAACAATATTATCAGTCCTCTGACCATTAATCGTGTGAAGTAAAAATTCTGAAGAGTGAGATTACTCACAACCTCTGACCATTTAATTGTGTGAAGTAAAAATTCTGAAGAGTGATATACTCGAAAAACAATTATTATAATCAGTCCTCTGACCATTTAATTGCTTGATTAACAATTTAGAAGCTGTAAAACCCGTTATTTTTCTTCCAAACATAAATGACTGAATAGTTTAAAGTTATCAACTTTCCGTAAATGAAGTGCCTGAAAATTTGCATTTTAAAAGAAATATCTTTGTTGGCGATGTTTGGATCTCTTAGCCAATTAAACCCTTTGATGTAGATTGTGAAGCGTAGAATAAAAAAAGAAAATGAACGTGATTGTCCAAAATTTGTTGAAGGATCAACAAGTGAGCACACCGATGTTCTTACTTTGGTGGTACGTTTGTTAGTGTATGAATTGGTCACCTGACAACTGACTATCTTGAATGTACACTGCAGATGGCTGAGCATTCAAAATGAAATACTTGTGGTTAAAACAGTTGTTATATTAAAAGTCATGCCATACAAGCACAAACAATGCTTAGAAGAATTCTGTCAAGGGTAGAAAACAAACTCTTCAGATTTAAAATGATATAAGAAATTTGTAATTTAAAATTAATGTAAGAAAATAAATCTATAGTATTTCGGTGATATGCAGTTTATCACGAGATATTAAGCGGTAAAACTTTTCATCAATGCGCTTGTGCATTGTTGAGTTTACCGTCTAAAAATTCGGTGATACTGCATTCACCACCGATTATTAAGATTCATTTTAC
>CAJDSM010019635.1:0-13633 GCA_903981925.1 Ostrea lurida
CAGTAATTTTTAACACAAAACTGAAAATTCAATTCCGTTTGTAAAAACCGTTGATTTCAAATTTTGTAATAATGTGTCAACATGGCAAGAAAGCTTTATGGCGAAAGTGAATTAGGACCTTAAAAGCAGACATTCAGAAATTCACTATGTACAAGATCTAGGCCCGAGGATCAAGGGAAGCGGTAACATTGATACTGGCGGCGGGAAACTATTCAATATTACTATAATCAACTGAATAAACTACTTTTTAATTTCCATCGCAGGAGACATCTTGGACAGAGCTGTTGGGCTCGCCCTCCTCTGGGATGAAATGACTGTTTTGAGTTTATTGAGTTTCTCACATTGCACACAGTGGTTTTTTTTTCCCAAACGGACCACCACTATTACCACACCTAAATTATTCACGTATTTTTATTATGCTCCGGATTGCTGGATATATAAATGAATGGAATGAAATTAGTAGTACTAGTATTTTGCTACTATAAGTTTATTTGGCGACATATTAGACATCAACTTGCATTGTACAAAAATTAAGACCCGTTCTGGACATCTGATATATACGGCTATATACTGTCACGTCTTCCACTTGTAAAGTGACTGAATACAGTGAACAAATACTTAGAATCGAAAGACACCGGAACATCTATTGTCTCCGCCACGAATGTCATTCGGAGAACAGATGGTATCTGTAGGCGCGGGAAGAAATACCATCCTGGAAATTCGTTAATCCCATGTCTGATGACATCACGTGATTACGTCACGTGGGAGCTTTGACAACACTGTTATAGGTCCCGTTTACAGCCCCACTAGAACTGTCCCACATCGGGGCGATACATGGCGACTCCTGCTGGGGGCTTGGGATGTTCCCATTCGCCATTAACCAGCTGTACAGCCGCCTGTTTGTTTTTGACATGGAACGCACGTCCACGCGGTCAGTGGAATGAGTGATGGCGTCCAGAAAATCTCTAGAACTCTGGCTAAACTCCTTTTCCACTATGTAAACATTTTCAATCTTTTTGATCGGGTTCGTGTCTCTGTCACAGTTTTTGTCTAACAAGTCAATGAACCGCGAGGTGGAGTTTGATTCCTTGGATGAGGGTTTACTAGCTTCACTATAAACCCGTTCACAATGTTGTGTAGGAGTTATCACGTATGGAGACTTGACAAGACCCTGAGGTCCACTTTCCTCACTCTGTGAATCCTTCTGTTCGGTTTTCTCCGTTGACTTTGATTTTGAGCCTTTTGTACTGTATTTCTTTCCTCCCTTTACACGCGCGGCTTTTTTTTTTTTGAAACGTCTTCGTTTCCAGTTGAACTAGGAAGTGATGTTTCTTTTCGTTTGTCTTTTTTCGCTGATCGTCTTTTGGCTGTTCTTTTGCCCTCTGCTTTCTTGGGTAAAGTAGCACCGGTGATGGCCGCCACTTTGGCAGTCACGCGGCCCGTGGACTTCCTCACTTCGTAATTCCCTTTGGCGATACAGTTGTTGTGGGTTATCGCCCCTCGCTGCGCGCTCTCCTCCTCGCAGTCACTCTCAGAGTCCGACTCCAGGGTCCACCGACTGAGGAGAGTGCGCGCTGGTATTTCACGAATCAACACGAGATTTTTGTCACTTTGAAATGTCACTCTCTTCTTTTTCTTGGAATCACTGTTGGCAGTGGAGACACTTCGGACACTCGCGGACTCATCGTCCACGTACCCGCTGGACGGGCTCTCATCCCGCGAGTCACAATCCGAGAATTCCGACTCACTAGAAATACTCGATCCAATTGAATCCTCCTCCGATTCGGACATTTCCTCCCAAAGAATTCGCACAAATTTAAGGAAATATCCTTCAATTATATCATTAACATTTGTTTGAAAATTCTTCCCTGGAGTTTTGAATGAAGTCGGTTGAACCAATAAAAAGAATTGGCCGAGACCGACTACTGCCCTTACGAGTACGCAGTAAACCCCGCTGTCACCTAGATTTCTCTTTCTTCAGGTTATAATCCGCATCTCAAAACAATATGGTGGTTATATCCACTGCACCAAAGCAGATTAACCCGGATTAATTTCACTTTGTATGAATAAAACTGTGTCAGGTATTCTTCGCGTTGATAGTCTGGTAAGAGTTTGCAGTTTTAAAGTCTAGAGAGCGGGATCTCGCACGTTCTTACCTTTAGACGTCTTCTTGTTTTAAATCTTTCAAGTTGTCGACTTTAAATCCCGGGCCCCTGGCACAGGTGCGTGATTCCATTTGAATACCTGCTGAATTTAAAAGCAACTGACGACAGAAAGCCAGAAATCGATGGGTTTTATTTACTACAAGCCACGCATGGGCTTTCCCGACTTCTGCCCAGCCGGATACCGCTCACGAGGGCGATGTCAGTGACGACACAGGACCCCGTCACCTTATTTATAGAAAACCACTGAAACAATCTGTAAATAACTGCGAAATTATCCGGTAACATTGTTCGATTTTTTTATCTTGTCTGCGCAAATCGATTTTTCCTGCATCAAACTTTTGCCACTGGAAACCTTGTACATAAAAGCGTTTATCTTTTGATATTATAAAATCTGGACCTCAGGAACAAACCTATAATGATTCCAAAAGTATTGACTGAGTGGCGAATCTATACCTCAGTACTGGCCGATAAATTTTCTCTTGATTGATACTGTTAAACAAAGCAAGTATTCCGCTAATTAGGGGTCGCAAAGAAGTTAAATGTCAGATAATTAGCTATATAAAGACTACATAACTTAGTGCTTGTACCCCCAGACAATAGATAAGACAGATCTAACAATCATTTGATGGTATCAGCCGACCAAAATAGCATCGTAAACATCCTTATCGTATTAACTGCATTGTTTACGAGACTAAATTAAAAGTTAATCATTAATTAGAATATCTCAGTCATTGACGCACAAATTGTGCTTTGTCATCTTCCAGTAAATGGCTGCAGACCTGTCTCTGACTAACATGAAAATCGTTTCAGGTCGGACACAATAGACCATCATGCCTAGCTTTTACGGTGTTCCCTGTTAATATGATAATATGATTGATTATGCTAAACTAGATCTATTAACATCTGGCCAAAGGGCAGTTTCATCATAGCTCCAGAATTGTGAATGCTTTCATTATAAGACAATAGACGTTCATGGACGGTGATCGACTGGTAGCCAGTATGTGAACAATTTTTGTGTATTTGACCTGTCTGTGGTTTGTTATATGGAGCCTACCCGACACCACACGGGTAGCCCAGTGGTAGAGCGTTCGCTTCATGGCCGAAAGGTAATGAGTTCGAGTCTCGTTTCTGCCATGGTCACGTCAAATCTAAGACGTAAATATAGGCAGTGATTGCTTTTTCGCCAAACGCTCGGCATTTAGACACGAGAATCACGGGATCTTAAACACGGGGGTACCGTGTCACGGCAGGCGTTGGCACGCTAAAGAACCCTCACTGCTTCGGCCCTGAGTGCTAGGCATAGGTCTGAATTTGTGGTACTTCACTTATAACTGGTGACGTCTCATATGAGTGATAAATTCTCGACAGGACTTAAAACAACAGATTTAGCATATAAAATGTGAACTGTTCAAGTCAACTAGAACTGTCTCAAAACATGGATTCTGTGAACATTTCATGTTACATCGCCCGTTGTGTGCTTCTTTAGACACCGTGATACACCCACTGTGTGTCTGTTTGGATACATCCCCTTTGGAAGGGGGGGGGGTGTCTCTATTTGGACACATTCCCCATTGTTTGTACTAGTTTGTCACTATTGTACCATTCCGTATCATGTAGAATACACCCCGCCACTTGACTCTTGTTATCGGAACAAACATCCCCACTGTATCCCTGTCAAACGACAACATATCTCACACAGTATCTATTTGGACATGAATTCCGCTATAAGAAAGACGTGTCCAAATATTTTTCCACGCTACCGTAAGCAGTTACTGCCGACAAATCGGTTCTGTACGTGACCCTGGCACATCCACCACGATTAGTTATCGCTATATTACGTTTGTACAAATATTTTATATGATGTCATTCCATTATGCCACTGTATGAAATGTATCAGAACTATTTGCTTAGGCTAAAACTCTTTTTGTGAATTGTTCAGTGTACAGAAGTAAGATCAGTGTTTCATCACAATCTTATCCTGTCTTTTCATTTCTACAACAAATAGGGGTATTTAAACTCACCAACGTTCCACATATACCAGACCCACTTTCTGCTAAAACAGCTGATAAACTAGAACTACCGACCTCACGTTTTACAGAAATATATAAATCAGACTATCACATTACAACTGGACTGAAAATTATGAATGCATATTTAGTTTATATATGATGTTTCTTTTTGAACGGAGTTGTTGAAAATTGTTCTAGAATCTGGTAGCAAAATCTATCACCGAAAAGTGCATTTTATCAGAAGCAAACAAGAAACCAGATAGTCGTCTGTTTGTTTTAGGCCAGTCTTTCCCCCTCTGTTTGATCCCAATACCTACACTACTTTGTTAGATAAGATTACCAGATTACGGAAATTGAATTCTGAATCTATTTGAAGTGACACGGGATTTAATTTTTGTCATGAAACACAAAGAAATACTGAGTGAAGTTAGGGTACATTAACCTTTCTCACCAAGAGGAGTTCAGATTTCAGCGTCAGTAGAACTCAATCAAAGCCCGCTGTTCAAATCATATTTACACTGCGTAAATAATTTCACTGCAAAGTATGGCATTTGCCTATATCAAATTAGTACAGGGGAATGTGTAGCCTAGCTCAAAACAGTACAGTTAGATGTAGTCTAGCTCAGAATAGCACGGTAGGATGTAGCCTAGCTCAAAGTAGTACAGAAGTAGGATGTAGCCTAGCTCAAAATAGTACAATAGGATGTAGCCTAGCTCAAAATAGTACAGTAGAATGTAGCCTAGCTCAAAATAGCACAGTAGGATGCAGTGTAGCTCATAATAGTACAATAAGATGTAGCCTAGCTCAAAACGTACAGTATGTAGACTAGCTCAAAATAGCACAGTAGGATGCAGTATGTATAGCTCAAAATAGCACAGTAGGATGTAGCCTAGCTCAAAATAGTGCAGTAGAATGTAGCCTAGCTCAAAATAGCACAGGAGTAGGATGTAGGCCTATATTAGAATAGTACAGGAAAGGTTGTAGGCATTGCAATAGAAGTCTTTAGTCTTGGTTTGAAATAGTATATAGATAGTAAAGTAGGACCCTTGGGTCCACGAACCACTTTATCCATCCCGGATATTGCCCTCGGGCCCACAACCAATCTATCCACCCCGGGTATAACCCTCGAGTCCACAACCACCATATCCACCCCGGTTTTCCTCATATCCTACAATATAAGTATTAGAATTAGGTCAGTTGAGATATGAGGGACAATCAAAGAGTATACCGCAGTTTAATACTAGTACTTTGCAGTGGACAGTCAAATATTTGAACAGAACACTACACCGGGTATTCCATTAATTGTGTCACCAAGTTAACTCTTCACTGAAGAGCATGTCGTGAGAAGATGTTGTAAAGAGTCAATTCTAAACAGTCCGACCTATCAATGTTTTATAACAATTTCAGCTCTTTCAGATGAATATTATCAATGATATTGAAGTCTGATATCAATATTATTAAAGTCTGATATCAGTGATATTAACTGACGTTGTCCTCGAGACACGCGAAGTTCTTGTAGGTTCTCTCAATGCACAACACAGGAACGCTAACAGGGACGGTGTATTTATCCTGACATAATTGTAGGGCACCAGAGAAGAAGCTGCCCTCCGCTTAATCCTCTCCTGTAGACCCCCCAACCCCCATGATAGAATGATGTTGATAGTGACTACTTTATTTGATTAAAAAAAACCAAAAACAAATGATGACTAAGATGAGACTTCTGGTTGTAAAAAACATTTCCCAAAACAAAAATCACGATTTGCAAGCATTCATTTGTGCACCCTATAGTTTTCACTTTGTTCGTATGTCTATCCGTCAACAAATGCGTTATAAACACTTAAACTCAAAGCCTATACTATGCACACAACTGAAATTTTGCACACTTTTTTATCATCATATGCAGATGTGTATGCTGAAATTCGGTTTTATAGGAATCAATATTTTTGGGAAAAGCTTAATTTTTTCGATGAAAATTTACTGATTTTGCAAATCATATTTTGTGAACACCTAGATACACTTTGTACATGCAGAGCTGAACATTTGCACACACGTATATCACCATATGACAATGCAGATTTGGTTTTCCTGGGACCAATATTTTTGGAAAAAGCTTCATTTACAGATTTTGCAAATTATATTTTGTGAACACTAAAACTCAAAGCTTATACATTGTACATTGCTGAAATTTTGCACACTTGTTTATGTGTATGTAATTTAACATTTGCCTGAAGCGGGGCTCTTGCTGACTTTGTCAGTGTTCCAGTTTTAAATGTACATGTATTTTCATGGTATAATTAATTAAAACTTTTAAATTCCCGATCCATTGCAATGAATGATGCACAAAACATGGACTTCATTAGTGTGTACTAAATTAATGACCTTTTATCACTTACATGTTGTAGTTGCGAACTGCCGAAGTGCGGCCAATTATACCTCGACAATAAACATTTAAACAAGTCATTGTTTTCAATATTCGCGAGAAAAGGCACGGGTCACCCAGGTTACAGAGAGGCATGTCTGGCTCGCGAAGAGTAGGTTTCAATTAAATAGATTGTAATAACTTGAAACAAGATGCTCTATTGGGATTTAATTTAATTTTTGTAAATCTCAAGCACTGGATTTCTGTGTTAAATGTTTGGTTTGTCCCTGATTTTGATGTTCAGGGCGTTTGTATGATGTGGAATCACAACAGGGTGGTCAGCTACCCATGAGATAAACAAGACTGTTGGAAATGAAGGACGAAGCTGATTCACACGTAGCAGTGATTGGAACATAGATGTACAGAAGACTATATCAGAGACAGTAACATGATATTTGTTATTTAACGTTCAAGTTTTGGGTGAACGTGTAATAATGAATGTTCCATGTCTGAATAGAAGTTATATAATAAGTTTGTAATTCCATGTCTGGACGATGATGCGTATATTTAATTTATTTAAGTAACCTAATATGTTTCTTTCTATTTTTAAAAAGCAAACCCCATATATGAAAAAACAAACAACAAAAAAACACGACTTACCCATTTACAAATCATCTTCCTTTATTTTTTAGCTGTAGTTAACAACTAAAAAGTAACAAATGGATATAAAGAGGCCAAATCTAAGAAGCAACCCCGGCATTTTATTTATTATCATTATTTTTTAACTAAATTTTTGTTGTTGTATAGTACGATAATGAACAGTACGATTGACGCTTTTCCGCACAGCAGAGCTTGATGAGGGCGCGTTAGACACTAGCGCTTCAATGAAATCGCGTACGTGTTTGATGTATCAATGACCCTCTATGTATTACACAAATTAAACTGTTATCTTTAAATTTTTATTAAGTAAAATATCCCAGTCATTTAAAGTAGTAGTACTACATGTATTATTACCAAGCATACGTAGCGCATTGCTCACGTTCATCTCACTTCAATAAAGTAAATGAAACAATTGAAAATGTAATTATTGTATATCAATATACCTAACGTAGAAGTATAATAATGTACGCCAAGTTTGAAATTGGGCCAATCAATTTCATGGCTATGTAACACGTATACTCTGTACATTCCTCATTTCAAAGATCCACCGCACTTTCAATTCTTTTATAAAAATACCATTAGATGTATGTCATTCATTTTTATTTGAGTGGGTTATTCTTTTTTTTTTAAAATTCCTATAACTCGCAGTCATGCCGTTTTACAGGATGCGCACCGTCACGAAGCCTATGGCCTATAGATTAACATCTCATCCTTGTAGAGAAATCTCCGAGGCGGCACTGACGTGCGTATGTAAAAACATATTTATCAATAGAAACTGTCAATATCAATCGTTGCCATCAAATGACAACATAAATATCATATTCCGGCAAGTGTCCGATCAGCAACATTCCTGCATGACGTCGTCACCAGCTGTTCGTGCCATCTCGCGCTGCAAGAAACCGGAAGCAAACCGGTGAATGACGATCTCGATTCCCCGGTGGCCCAGGAAGGAAGCAAGCATTCCCCTGTCAACCGGCCACACCTACCGTGAGCCCTAATATGCTCAGGTAAAATGAAAATTCCGTGAGCAAAATATATGATATATTATATATATAAGAACGGTCTAACAGCATTGGTATGAAACACGCCAAGCTAACATTTGACCCAATGCAGCGTTGTTTGGGCAAGAACTAGACTGTTATAACGAACCATAGACATTTGCGAATCCCTGTACATCAATTTGTTGTCATAGCCTGCCTAGATTTAAAACTATGTTTATATACGACGAACAAGCTCTTTGGGTATCAAATCCAGTTGAGAGACAATTGACATAACTCCACATGCTACGCTATACCATAAATATGGGAAGATGACGTTGAAAAGTGAATCGTAATCCCAGATATCCCGTGGATATATCGAAGTGAGTCGGAAGTCCCAGCTACGATTTCTTATTGGAGTCTCAAACTCTCCGGTATCTGAGGTACTTTCTCGACCCCATCTGGTTCGAGAACATGACGGACTTTTAACCTGTCCCAGCTATGGCGTTTCCAGAGGCCCGTTATTTCACTCTGTTCACTAGTTTTTTTTTGGGGGGGGGGGGGGGTTGGTTGGGAGTTTGTTTTTTTTATTCTCTGGACTTTGTATCAAAATACTCAATTCCTGTAAAGTGTGATCACCAAAATATTGAACAAAACAAACAAATCATCCATTGATATGCTTCTATATTTTCACTTTTGAATATTCAGCATTTCTAAATTAACGAAGCCATGCATAGGAATCAGAACTGACAGAAAAAAAACCTAATACCACAAGCGGCGATACAATGGACAAATCGTAATTCCTAAAGGGCATAGACACGTTTTTGGCTAAAAAATTTTTACAATTGCTCACTTAAGGCATTTCTAACGTGTCAGTACTCATTTGTTGACGTTTACAAGTGAGATACAGATTACAAATCTTCGCTATTGTAACAAGGTCCCCGGTGCAAATGTTTTTGTTTAACTAATATTGAAGTATGCTAGTTATTATGTTCTGTTTGAAAAAACAGATTTTTAAATTACATAGTTTCATGTCTGATCACCTGATTCATGTCCTTATCCCATTCTAACAGTTTCCTAGTGTTCCTTCACATCACATTTTGTGTTTACACATGTTTTTTTCTGCTGAAGGCAATCTTTACGGTAAACATAAATCAGACCACGAGCCTTTGCTTTATGATACAAAGAATTGTGAGTAACTGCAACTCTTCCTTGTAACTCAACAACTTGACATTGAACTTTTGCTTGACCACTATAAATAACTTGGATAAGCATTTTAAACATTAAATTATGAAATATGAAATTTACGCTCAAATAACGTGTCCATGTTCCTTTAAAATGGTGTGTGATCGAATGATATGAACAGAACATTCTGCAAGAGTATCTCGACAGTCACCCAGGGACTGGTGTTTCTAATATCAGTGCAAGTCGCAACTCTAATTTATTCGCATTCACTATCTCGCAGTATGGGTTTTTACGTCCGTGGAGAATTTTCAGCATAACCGGGACGTCACAGCTTACAGATGTGAAGATCTCGTTATTTATAGAAGTACCTTTAAAGTATTTTCAACAACTTTACATTGTAATCTCCTGATTAGGGGTCGATATTTTAAACATAGCAAGGTGTAAAGAAAAATCAAATGTGATTGTTACGAAATGAAGACGAATACCACTTTGTGTTTCCATGTGTTCATCATTAATTTTATTTTACGAAGAAAACATAACTAGCCCTATTTCACTCTGACAACCGATCCATGCTTAAACTTCAACTTTTTTTCAATAAGAACAGAAAAGCTTAATGTAATTTAGCACGGCACGTGAAACTAAGAACTTTAAGATATTACACGTTTTATACATGACGTTCATATTTTCATATGATTATACTCACTAAGTATAATACTTGTTGAATTATATATATTGTGTCCATACTCACGGAGATAATTTCTCAAGGTTTCCAATAAACTGAACAAAACAACCATTCAAAGTTTTACAAAGTCAATTTAGCCTACCACTTGCAAAATAGTACTTATTTAGTACAAGAACTTTACTTTGTCCAGCCGATTTTCTTTAAATCGTTGAAAGTTGTTCCCTCACTTCTTTACCAATTTTTTGGTATAATTTTATTAAAAAGTTAATATCAGTAAATAGGGAAAGTCCAATGGGTGGTAATTAATTCTCGTGTCAAATAATAAGAATATTGTTTTTTTGCCAATTCTTGTTTCGCAATTAAGAATACTCATTAATCAATAAAGAAACAGCATGGTGTATATATAACTCACTCCTTCATTGTACGGAATAAGTCTAAGCATGCCTGTAGTTTATATTATGTTTATTTTATTTGAAATTGAATATTACGTTATTACATTACAATGTAATAAATGCACACTATCCTCACTTCCTAACGAATCGTCGATATAAAGGGCAACGATAGAAAGAACGAATTGGATCAATCTCGTAAGACACAAGATATAAATATCAAACAGAGATTTTGGAAAACAATCCGACCCCTGGACAACCGGGTGGGATCATGCCTAGGAAGGAGTAAGCATCCCCTGTCGACCGGTGTACACCCGCCGTAAACCCATTATTGGTCTTGATTCAGGTAAACGGAGTTTAACACTCTGATGAAAAACGGCTTACCAAATTGCAATGAACAGAACACAGACAGATTTATAAATCTAATTGCATTATTTCACCTTTCGATAATAGGTTTCACTGCAAAGCCAACCCATGAAAATTCCAAAAGTTACTTGCAGAAAAAAAGTCTTGAAAATTTGTAAATCTTCACTGTAAAATTTCTGACTAGAGAATTTCCAATCAATAAATTTCTGTTTCTTTTGTTATTATCAATATTATTTGAAATGTTAAAGATGACTGAATATAATATATGCAAAACAAAGCACTTAACTAATGTGATTTTTGATTACGGAAATTCATACAAATTAAAACAAAGCATGGAAGCCTGATAATATGTACAAACAGGGTTAAAATCGTGGGACGTGAAACTGTATGTATGCCAATGATAAAACAATGAATCCCGGCATGCGGACGGAGAAAATGGATCGCAGGAACAGGTGTTTCGAGATGTACGCTGTCACACTCTGCACGTGGCCACCGACAAATTTCATGATCGTTTTGTTGCAATTACTGCATAAATTGTAGTCTCTTCAAATTAGAGAAATATACATTTACCACTATAAACAATAAACTGAGAGATTGTGAAGATGTTAATATTGACAAAATCATAAAACCGCGAGCCCGTGTTCATTAACCAATAATCGAAACGGCGGCATAACGATATGGAAGTGTCAGCTTTCTAACATAAATAATCACGGTCCTACAACTAAACGGCAAATCTTCGTCAGATCTCGTCAGATCGTCCATCAACATGGAGCGCAGGGCTACTCAAACAACCAGCTCTTCCGTAATGGAGAGAAACCTCAGACACTTTCTGGCCAACTCTTTGGGAGCAAATCTAACGATTCGAAATGAATCGTCGATCCCAACAGTGTGATGTTTTGGTCGACTTCATGTGGACTGGAGTTTACGTTCCGAAATGTTTACTTGCGCAGGGAATACCTAACTGACAGTTTTAAGTTGTGTTTGGGAATTCCCCGTAACACATTGCTTCATGAAGATAAAACTCCCAGCACTTCACTCACCACATGTTAAACGCGGCCATTGCAGTCCTGGCGTTTTCTGAATATTTGGCTGCGAATCTTTCGATTTCTTAAATTTCGCTCTCCCGCAATTTCTTTGTGTTATATAGTTGTGTGTAACGAATCAACATCGATTCGCCTTTGAGGATTCAGATTTCTGTTTGTATTCGTTTTGACGCTGAATTCCTCTTATTTCCACCTTAACAAAATTTGTCAGATGGTGAGATATAGACTGATTTCCCGCCCTTCTTATAAACGTATATTGGTTCTGAACTGCAGGATTGTGATACAGTATCGTGTCTGCTGGGGACTGGCTCTAATCGCCACATCGTTTAGTGGCGCCAAAAATGTTTTTTACGGTTAGCCATATCCATGAACAGCAATTCTGATATTCTAGAAATCGCTATTTTGTAGTTTACCTTTTTTCTTATTACACTCATCCATTGCTGACGATTCATATTTTTAAAAAATCAGAAAAGACTTCGGAAATCTTTAGTGGTGAACAGACACACGAGATGCGGAAATGCACGCCATGATGGCGGTGATTCCGTGACAACAGGTGGTGTGCATCGGTGCCTGATCGCGGGTTCTGATTCACAAAGACAACGGACATGCTAGTCACACCCTTAGCAAGACGACAGCTGTTTTATTGAGGGTCCAGCTCTCGCAGATCTGTCTGGCATTGAAACCACGCTGTACACCCGCTGCCTTACTTTCCGTGCTCTCTGCAACTCATGAAAGACGAAGTTCCGAACCCTGTCAAATGACGTCTAATAAGAAAGTTTATGGTTCACATACACTCATTAAAGATCGGTTAAAAAATGAAATTTTGTTTTTTTATTATGGTGTAGTTAGAAACTCGAATCGGCGTCTGCTGATGGTAAGATGAACATATAAGAGATAAGAGAATATATTATGTGGTTTGTTATTTTCTTGCTTTTTTGTCAGTCTTTTGCTTTGAAGAAATTATTCCTCGGTAATTGTTGGAAAAACGCTACATTTTTGTGGCGTGAAGATGCCTTTATTAAAATAAAATTATGTAACGTTTCACAGTTTTGCCTTCATCCAAACATTTATATTCGTCAATAAATTTTTTTCCCCCTAGGTGTTCTATTTTCAAAGTTTGTCATAATATTCAATACACAAGTAGTCGAGACTTTTGAAACTGATTCAAGTGTTGTAAAGTTTTGGATGATATGTTGGAAAATAATGTAATGGTTGATTTATTCCACGAAGTTTGAAAAGAAAATTCCAGCTTTTTGGCCAATAATTAAGATATAGAAACCACTTTTCTTTAAAGTTTCATCTTAAAGTTTAATGGCAATTTTTTCTTGTAATTTATGATCACTTTTTTTTTTTTAAAAGAAAAAAGGCAATTTTAGTAAAATACACGTTAAAAACGAATATCATGTGATTATCTTTAAACTAAAGTGCATAAAACGATTTGTTTTTGTTGGCCCTGGGATTCGCTAGTAGCCTGCCTTTACTGTACCCTCAAATCTCTTTGATTGCATTTGACAACAGACAGAATTGAGTAAATGTGAATATATTCAATTTTTGCTACACGTCCTCTGTTCTTTACAAGTTTTCAGGTTTATATCCGTGTAAACCCAAATTTTAACCGTTGTTCAAATACGTATGACTGAACTTTTGTACGTCACAATTTCTATACTTCACGATACAAATGATCGATTCCTTATTGTGATCTGTCGTTGAAGCTAAATTCTCCGACATGACATTGACATTTGTTGTGTTATTCACGAACTTCTAAATAGAGTCATGACTTCAAAATAGGCCTGTCCG
>CAJDSM010019635.1:13658-25289 GCA_903981925.1 Ostrea lurida
CATGTCATAGGACGATGATGCGTCATATTTAATTATTTAAGTACCTAAATGTTTCTTTCATTTTTAAAAAGCAAACCCCATTTGAAAAAAAAATAAAAATAAAACACGATTCTTTACAACACATTTCCTTTTTTTTTAGCTGATAGTTTAACAACTAAAAAGTACAAATGATATAAAGAGGCTCAAATTAGAAGCAAACCCCGCATTTTATTTATTAATCATTATTTTTTAACCTAAATATTTTTTTTTGTAAGTACATGAATGAACAGTACGTGAACGCTTTTCCGCCAGCAGAGCTTGACTGAGGTGGCGTTAGAACTAGTGCTTCATGAAATGCCGGCGTGAAGTGTTGATGTTCATACCCTCATGTATTTACACAAATAAATGTTTATCTTTATTTTTATTTATGTAAAAATATCCCCAGCCATTAAGATAGTAGTACAACATGTATATCTATCAAGATACGTAAGCGCATTGCTCACGTTCATGAGTTAATTTATATCACTTCAATAAGTAAAGAAACATTGAAAATGTAAATATATGTATACATAGACTAACAGTAAAATATCAATAATGTAACGCTCAAGTTTGAAATATAAAATCAATTTCATGGCTAATGTAGCACGTACTCTGTATGTTCCATTTACAAAGATCACCACGTTCAATTCTTAAAAACACATTAGATATATATCATTCACTTTTATTGAGTGGGTTATTCTTTTTTTTTTAAAATTCTATGAACTGCACGTCATTCCGTTTTACAGGATGCCCCGTCACGACAGCATGCTATAATTAACATCTCATCCTTGTAGAGAAATCTCCGAGGCGGCACTGACGTGCGTATTAAACATTTTATAATAGAAACTGTCAATATCAATCTTGCCATCAAATGACAACATAAATATCATATTCCGGAAGTGTCGACAGCAATCATTCCTGATGACGTCGTCACCAGTGTTCTGCCATCTCGCGCGCAGAAACCGGAAGCAAACCGTGAATGACGATCTCGATTCCCGGTGCCCAGGAAGGAGCAAGCATTCCCCTGTCAACCGGCCACACCTACCGTGACCCTAATTGCTCAGGTAAAATGAATAATCCGTGAGCAAAATATATGTATATTATATATATAAGAACGGTCTAACACATTGGTATGAAACACGCCAAGCAACATTTGACCCAATGCAGGTTGTTTCGGGCAGAACTAGACTGTTATAACGACCATAGAATTTGCGAATCCTCTTGTATCATCAATTTGATTCTGTCAGTAGCCTGCCTAGATTTAAAACTTGTTTATATACACGAACAAGCTCTTTGGGTATCAAATCAGTTGAGAGACAATACATAACTCCACATGCTACGCTATACATAAATATGGGAAGATGATCGTTGGAAAAGTAGAAGTCGTATCCCAGATACCGTGGATATATCGAAGTGAGTTCGGAAGTCCCAGCTACGATTTCTTATTGGTCTCAAACTCTCGGTATCTAGAGGTATTTCTCGACCCCATCTGGTTCGAGATACATGACGATTTTACCTGATCCCAGCTATGCGTTTCCAGAGGCCCGTTATTTCACTCTGTTCACTAGTTTTTTTTTGGGGGGGGGGGGGGGTTGGTTGGGAGTTTGTTTTTTTTATTCTCTGACTTTGTAATCAAATCTCAATTCCTGTAAATGTGATCACAAATATTGAACAAAACAAACAAATCATCCATTGATATGACTTCTATATTTTTTCACTTTTGAATTTCAGCATTTCTAAATTACGAAGCCATGCAAGAATCAGAACTGACGAAAAAAAACCTAATACACACAAGCGGCGATACAAATGGACAAATCGTAATTCCTAAAGGGCATAGACACGTTTTTGAGCTAAAAATTTTACAATTGCTCACTTAAGGCATTTCTAACGTGTCAGTAAACGTCATTTGTTGAGTTTACAAGTGAGATACAGATTACAAATCTTCGCTATTGTAACAAGGTCCCGGGCAAATGTTTTTGTTTAACTTATTGATATGCTAGTTATTATGTTCTGTTTAAAAAACAGATATTTTAAATTACATAGTTTCATGTCTGATCACCTGATTCATGTCCTTATCCCATTCTAACAGTTTCTAGTGTTCCTCACATCACATTTTGTTTTACACATGTTTTTTTCTGTGAAGCAATCTTTACGTAAACATAAACAAGACACGAGCCTTGTTTATATAACAAAGAATTGTGAGTACTGCATCTTTCTTGTAACTCAACAACTGACATTGAAATTTTTGCTGATCACTATAAATAACTTGGATAAGCATTTTAAACATTAAATATGAAAATATGAAATTTAGCTCAAAACGTGTCCATGTTCCTTTAAAATGGTGTGTGATGAATGATATGAACAGAACATTCTGCAAAGTATCTCGACAGTCACCCAGGACGGGTGTTTCTAATATCAGTGGCAAGTCCGACAACTCTAATTATTCGCTCACTATCTCTGCAGTATGTTTTACGTCCCGTGGAGAATTTTTCAGCATACCGGGACGTCACCAGCTTACAGATGTAAGATCTCGTTATTTATAAAGACCTTTAAAGTATTTTCACAACTTTACATTTGTATCCTCCTGATAGGGGTCGATATTCAAACATAGCAAGGTGTCAAAGAAAAATCAAATGTGATTGTTACGAAATTGAAGACGAATACCACTTTTGTGTTGTCATGTGTTCATATTATTCTTATTTACGAGAAACATACATCAAGCCCTATTTCACTCTGACAACCATCCATGCTTAAACTTCAACTTTTTTTCAATAAGAAACAGAAAAGCATTATGTAATTTAGCAGGCACTGAAACTAAGAAACTTATAAGATATTACACGTTTTATCCATCTTCCATATTTTCATATGATTATACTCACTAGTATATATACTTGTTTGATTATTATATATTTGTACCATACCAACGAGATATTTCTCAAGGTTTCAATAAACTGAACAAAACTAAACATTCAAAGTTTTACAAAGTCAATTTAGCCTACCACTGCAAAATAGTAACTATTTAGTACAAGAACTTTACTTTGTCAAGCCGATTTTCTTAAATCGTTAAATTGTTCCCTTCAATTCTTTACCAATTTTTGTGGTATAATTTCTATTAAAAAGTTAAATCAGTAAAATAGGGAAAGTCCAATAGGGTGGTAAATTTATTCCTCGTGTCAAATAATAAGAATATTGTTTTTGCCATTCTTATTTCGCAATTAAGAATACTCATACAATTTTAAAGTAAACAGCATGGTGTATATATAATCACCCTTCATTGTAGGAAATTAGTCATAAGCATGCCTGTAGTTTATATATATGCTTTATTTTATTTGGAAATTGAATATACGTTATACATTACAATGTAATAATGCACACTATCCTCACTTCCTAAACGAACGTCGATATAAGGGCAAAGAGATAAGAACATTGATCAATCTCGTAAGACACAAATATAATACAAACAAGATTTTGGAAAAACACCGACCCCTGGACACACCAGAGGTGGGATCATGCCTAGAAGGAGTAAGCATCCCCTGTCGACCGGTTACACCCGCCGTAAACCCCATATTGTCTTGATCAGGTAAACGGAGTTTACACTCTGAAAAACGGCTTAACAATTACAATGAACAGACATCAGACAGATTTATAAATCTATTGCATATTTCACCTTTCGATCATGTATTCGACTGCAAGCCAGCCCATGAAAATTCCAAAAGTTACTTGCAGAAAAAAAAGTCTTGAAATTTGTAAACTTCAACTGTAAAATTTCTGACTGAAATTTCATAATAAATTTCGTTTCTTTTGTTATTATCAATATCATTATTTTGAAATGTTAAAATGACTGAATATATATTATGCAAAACAAAGCACTTAACATGTGATTTTGATTACGGAAATTCAACAAATTAAACAAACATGGAAGACTGATAAATGATTACACAGGGTTAAAATCGTGGGACGTAAACTGTAGTATGCCATGAAAACAAATGATCCCGGCATGCGACGGAGAAAATGGATCGCAGGAACAGGTGTTCCGAGAATGACGCTGTCACATCTGCACGTGCCACCACAAATTTCATGAACTTTTGTTGCAATTACTGCATAAATGTAGTCTCTTCAAATTAGAGAAATAACATTTACCACATAAACAAAAACTGAGAATTGTGGCAGATGTTATATTGATAAAATCATAAAAACCGCGCCCGTGTTCATTATACAATAATCGGAAACGGCGGCACGATATGGAAGTGTCAGCTTTCAACATAAATAATCACGGTCCATACAACAAACGGCAAATCTCGTCAGATCTCGTCAGATCGTCCATCAACATGAGCGCAGGGCTACTCAAACAACAGCTCTCCGTAATGGAGAGAAACCTCACACTTTCGGACAACTCTTTGGGAGGCAATCTAACGATTCGAAATGAATCGTCGATCCCACAGTGTGATGTTGGTCGACTTCCAGTGGACTGGAGTTACGTTCACGAAATGTTTACTTGCGCAGGGATACTACTGACAGTTTTAAGTTGTGTTGGGAATTCCGTAACAATTGCCTTCATAAGAAAAACCCAAGCACTTCACTCACCAACATTTACCGGCATTGCATGTCTGGCGTTTTCTGATATGTTGGCTGCAATCTTTCGATTTCTTAAATTTCGCTCTCACGCCATTTTTGTGATTATAAGTGGATGTAACAATCAACATCGATTCGCCTTTGAGGATTCAATTTCTATTTTATCGTTTTTGACGCTGAATTCCTCTTATTTCCATCTAACAATGTTGTCAGTGGTGAGATATAGACTGATTTCCCGCCCTTTTAAAACGTATATTGGTCTGAACTGCAGGACTGTGATACAGTACTCGATCGTCTGCTGGGGACTGGCTCTAATCGCCAGCATCGTTTATGGCGCCAAAGTTTTTACGGTTAGCCATATCCATGAACAGCAATCTGATATTCTAGAAATCGCTTTTGTAGTTTACCTTTTTTCTATTACAATCATTCCATTGCTGACGATTCATATTTTAAAAATCAGAAAACTTCGGAAATCTTTAGTGGTGAACAGACGACACGAGATGCGGATGCACGCCATGATGGCGGTGATTTCAGTGACAACAGTGGTGTGCATCGTGCCGATCGCCGGGTTACTGATTCACAAGACAATCGGGCATGCTAGTCACACCCTTAGCAGACGACAGCTGTTTATTGAGGGTCAGCTCTCGCAGATCTGTCTGGCATTGAACCACGCTGTACACCCGCTGCTTTACTTCGTGCTATCTGAACTCATGAAGACGAAGTTCCGACCCTGTCAAAATGACGTCATTAAGAAAAGTTTATTGGTTCACAAACACTCATTAAAGATAGGTTAAAAATTGAAATTTTGTTTTTTATTTATGTGTATTAAAACTCGAATCGGCGTCTGCTGCATGGTAAGATGAACATATCAAGAGATAAGAGAATATAATTAAGTGGTTTGGTTATTTTCCTGCTTTTTGTCAGTCTTTTTGCTTTGAAGAAATTAGTTCCTCGGTAATTTTGGAAAACGCTACATTTTGTGGCGGAAGGATCCTTTAATAAAATATGTACGATTTCACAGTTTTTGCTTCATCCAACATTATATCGTCAATAATTTTTTTCCCCCTAGGTGTCTATTTCAAATTTGTAATTCAATATTCAATACACAAGTAGTCGAGACTTTGAACTGATTCAAATGTTGTAAAGTCATTTTGGATGATATGTTGGAAATAATGTAATTGTTGATTTATCCAAAATTTGAAAGAAAATTCAGCATTTTTGGCCAATAATTAGATATAGAAACCCACTTTCTTTAAGTTTCATCTTAAAGTTTAAGGCAATTTTTTGTAATTTATGATCACTTTTTTTTAAAAAAAAAAGGCAATTTAGTAATACACGTTAAAACGAATATCATGTGATTACTCTTATAACAAAGTTGCAAAAACGATTTTTTTTGTTGGCCCTGGGATTCGCTATAGCCATGCTTTACTGTACCCCAAAATCTCTTTTGATTGATTTGACAACAGACAAATTGAGTAAATGTGAATATAATTCAATTTTGCACACGGTCTCTGTTCTATTACAATTTTTCAGGTTTATATCCGTGTAAACCCAAATTTTACGGTTCATACCGTATAGACTGAACTTTGTACGTCACAATTCTATACTTCACAGACAAATGATCGATTCCTTATTGTGACGTCAGTTGAAGCTAAATTCCTCCGACATGAACATTGACATTTGTTGTGTTATTCAGAACTTCTAAATAAAGTCTATGACTTCAAAATAGGCCTAGTCGTTGGACATTTAATTATAAGAAATGACTGTTATAATTTTCAAGTTTACCGGATATTGAACCAATGTTGCCTATAATTTGCAAACATAATATAATCCGCTACACGGATTATATAGTTTGCAAATAGGCAACATCAGTTCAATCTCCGGTAAACTTGAAAATTATAACAGTCATTTCTTAAAAATCATGTGTGTATGATAAGTGCAAAAGGGTTAAGTTTAACACACTGTAACTCAATATAAAAAGTATTAATTACATAATTCTCCTTTAATGTAGAAATCACCTGTAGACGCATATAATATATACGTCAAACATTCGAGAATAAGGACAAAAATACAAATTTTGAACATTCATAGGAATTCAAGGGACTCCATGGTTTAAACTAATTTGGTCCACAGCAATGGCTTATTTTCATTTTGAAAATATATAACTCGTTATTTTGAAAGAGATTTAGAGTACATGCATAAATTCAAACATAGGAGGTACTCCAACACATGACGTCACAAATATTAGACTTTCGCGGTTTTTTTTTTTTTTTTTTTTGTTTTTTTTTTTTTTTGTTTTTTTTTTTGTTTTTTTTTTTTTTTTTGTTTTTTTTTTTTTTTTTTGTTTTGTTTTTTTTGTTTTTTTTTTTGGTTGTTTTTTTTAGAATGGATGAAAAAGTACACATTTGCGCACATTTTTTTTTTCTTTCTCCAAAGGAAGAGCGATTTCTTGTCTGTATGTTTTTAACACATGCCATTATATGATATATATTTCATGTTTACTTCTTGAAATAAAAAGACAAAACAATAACAAAACAAACAGAATTTAAAATGTTTCCTATTTATAGAAAAATACGTACGACAAAATACTTCATTCTCTAATATCATATTACGAATAATGACGGACGCAAAACTGCCTTGTCATAAACAATATCAAGGATTTATCACTTCAAGCACACTGAATGTTGAGTTTACATTGATTAGGTCAGCGAGAAAATTACAAGGGATTTCTGTTTTTGTTTTTCCTTCAAAGACATTTTGTCGGGGAAATCAACAATCAATCTCCGAGGAATTCGCCCAATCATCATCATTTGTAATTTGGATGCGCAGACATGTTATATTTTCACGCGAGGGGCACGTAGTAGCAGGAACCGTACATGATATGACGCGTCCCCTGTCAGATGCAGAGGGTAGTGATGTCGTGGATAATTGACACCGATATATACACGAAAAATATTCTACATTATTCTGGGGGAATTAGACCACTGTGTTTATGGAAGCTGGTACGCTCCGTGAATACCTGTTGGATTTGAATGTAATCCTGTGCTTTAAACAACAAAAGAAAAGAATTGTCAAATNTTTGAATGTAATCCTGTGCTTTAAACAACAACAGAAAAGAATTGTCATCAAAGAATGAATTGAGGATGCTGACAGAAGTTACAACCATTTCTAATATTAGCGGGATAAAACTTGAAAATAACACCTGCCGGAAAATCCCATTTGAGGATGAATGGCGTACCCTGTTCGACACGGCTACCTCTATTGGCGTAATACTAGCCTTGACCAGTCTACTGGGCAACATCTTGACCATAGTGCTGATCAGGATAAGCAAGGTTTTACACACCCCCACCTACATGGCGATTCTCTGTTTGGCGATATCAGACAGTATTGCCGTAGTTCTCAGATTTATCAAATTCCGGGCCAACTACCTCTATGCTCTGGTTTTCCTGTGTATAGACCAGACCGCCTCGATATTCGACGCGTTTGTTGGGATGTTAGCGTTTGCGGCCTTAAACGCCTCTTGTTACCATCTGGTGATGTTGAGTGCGATGAGATATTATATTGTTGCTCACCCTCTGAAAAGCTACAGTGTTGTGACGTCACGGAGAATAGTGTTGTACTCAATATTTTGTTGGATTTGTAGTGGTGTTATTGGAGCAATATACGGGTTAAAGGCCGCCATGAGTACAGGGTTTATTGGGAAAACTATGCCAAACTCCACATCGCTAATTATAGAGATCGCATGTGTGTTTTACCTTCTCGCTATAACGTTGATTCCATGTTTGACTCTGCACGTCATGAAAATTCGAAAAATGCACACCTATATAACAATGCACCATCGTCAAGAGAGGATGATGCATACGATGATGGTGGCCATTAGCGTGACGACAGTCGTCTGCCTGACTGCCGTGCTTGCCTTCTGCTTACATTACTATATTTTCGAAACGGAACAGTTCTACCTCTCCAACGTCGCTCAGAGTTTGTTCTTTGTCAACCATGCAGCACATCCTATTTTTTATTTCTTGTTTTCGGGAGTGTCAAGGAACAACCGTTGTCGTAAACGGGAAAACGGTTCATTTGACGGCAGTGCCGGAAGTCGTTTGCAATCGATGCGACTTCGTACATTCCACAGGGAGGATTCATAACGCCTAATCGTGGATTTCTTCAATCATCCCTCACTGAGTATTTATCACATGAATTTTGTATCGTACATTTGTATATCATACGTACTATAATATCATAAATACATTATTTTCATTCATGCAATTATTTGTTTTAATGTATCTATTCTGCGCATTATCAAACAAATAATGTGTTAGGATTGGTTTCACCAGAAATAACTGATTAATCCAGTGAGATGATTGGTTAAATAGAACGTTATTGATTAATTCAATGATATGATTGGTTTAAACCAGAAGTAATTTTAAAATGAATTCAGAAGATATGCTTGGTTTCATAGAACGTAATTGATGAATTCAGTAATATGATCGCATGGTTCAACCAGAAGTAATTGACGAATTCAGTGATATGATTGGTTTAATAGAACGTAAAATTCATTGATATGATTGGTTTAGCTAGAAGTAACGATCGTCGTTGCAAAAAGTCTGTATGTGACACTATGTTTAAATGGAAAACATTGTAAAATACCGCAAAAACATTGTAAAATACCGCTTATAGTTATAATTGAAGAAAGTATTTGCTATCAATATGCGGAAATCGGCATGTGCACTTCTATTTTACGCAAGTCTCATTCTACCTATAGTGAGTTGCAGAATAGCTAAAGATTAATTATTGCTCGATGCAAATCAAAGAAAAGCAATACGTCAGCACCTCCTAGCGGGGGCGGCACACGCTTGTACCAGAATCACTTTGGACATTAGCTTTCAGATCCATTGGTGATAACACGCCCGGATCCATCATGTGTGCAATAAAGTCACATGGTATTCTTGTGTAGCCTTTGTACTCTTCAAAAACCATTAACACTCAGCCATCGCTTTCACTGGTAATTGATGATATCACGTGTAGTAGATAGAAATCCAAGATTTATTTTAAAATTTTTTCAGAGAATGACATATTAGGTCTTTCACATTTTCTTCAATTTTTACTCAAAGCAGAATTCATGGACTATGTTCATATCAAAAACAGATAAGTAAAGCATGTGTTTTTCTTGTAAAAAAAAAGGCCAATCAAAATCCGGGGTTGTTGATAACTAAATGTGGTACAAGGTCTCTATCTCTCTTCTCTTCTCTCTTCTTTCTCTTATCTCTCTCTCTCTCTCTCTCTTCTCTCTCTCTCTCTCTCTCTCTCAATTCTTTGCACCGATAAAAAAAAAATTAAGACAAAGGCTAACGAAATAAAAATATTACAACAGAATATTGTAAAAATATTATTTTGTAAATGTTAAGATAAATAAAAACCCATATTCGCCGCAACATTTTACTATAAAACCACATTTAGTTTTGCATTTACATAAAAATTCCATGGAAAATCGCGCCTTACCCAAAATTGAAGTCCTTCAGAAACGTCACTTTATTGATGCATTCATGTAACAATGTTAAATTTACACTATCTTTGATTCAACATAAACACACCAAATTCTAAGGTATCACGTGACCTTTAATAGCATGGAGTATGCACACAAAACGTGGACTGTGGCATTCTCTTGCACAGAGTTGTCGGTCCTTTCTCTCCCTTACATCTCTGTCAACTCCCGTTTTACAAGATTTTTGTAAAAACATTGAAAGAATGGAAAAACACAACTTTGTATTGTATACAGTAAAAAGACAGCTATATATAAACAAGTGAAAATAACGAACAAGGATCAATCTCGTAAAACCTATAAATACATGTACAAAACTGAGAGTGGGCATCCAAACACGGACACACCAGAGGTGAGATCAGACCCGTTGTGGTATTGTCCACCAGAGGCGAGATCAGACCTGTTGTGGTATTGGCTTCAAGTGCCAGATGTAGGTATAGAAGATTTCTATAACGACAGTCATCACATTTTTTCAAGCTTTCAAAAAAGAAATTATCAATTATAGAATATTGAGTTATAACATATAAAGTTATATGGACACGTGTTGGTTATGAAATGATAACTTTTAAAAATAGTTCGAGGTTTTAGAAAATTAATTGCACATAAAACCCAGCTACCTCCTAATATAGAATGATATAGGTGTAGATGGGATAAATCCGTGTGTTTTGAACAGATCAAAGACATAAACTCATTGACAAGGTCCGTATCTTGTAAAACTATTCCTTGCCATTTTAATTATCTAAAACAAGAATCATACTCTGAATGTTCACTGTTGGTGGCCTTGGCATGATCGTATGTGTCTTCCGATGCCGGAAGTTCGAGGTCGCCATATTGATTATCACACGGCCCGCTGTGGTTATAGATATTGTCCGACTGTTGTACAAACTTCCGCTTATGCTTCTCGCCTAGGTGATCGTAGACATCCATTTTGGAATCACATACTCGCCTCGTCCTGTTTTTCGTCGGCATTTTCATCGCTCTGTGGGTTTTGTGCTGCCGTCCTGTTGGGTTTCTTTACAACTGCATATTCGTTTCTGGACATGCCCTGAAGCTGCATATCGACTCTTCTGTGTTTTGATTTCATTCGTCTACGATCTTTAAAAAGAAACAATACGATGATATGGTGAAATTTTAAAATGCACATGCATGTATTCTGTATTTTATTTACAGGAAAACACGCTTACAGCAAACATGTTTATTACGAATTCATGCTTACTGCGAATCTATATTTATTTCCTTATGAGAGGAAAATAACGAAAATCGTACATGATACAACAAAATTTGGTTATAATAACCCCCTCCCCCACTTTTTTTTCATTTTCTGATTACATGCCAGTGATTATATGCTTCCTACATGATGATAAGCAATTTATGCTTACTTCAGTTTATAATGACAAATTACAGACTTATTAAGCAGTTATGAATTGATTAATTACCTACCTATAGATTATGAATACTACAATACTGATGACGATGACCACTGCGGCCGCACAGACGGGGCC
>CAJDSM010019645.1:0-15494 GCA_903981925.1 Ostrea lurida
AGGTAGCCATTGGAATATACCAAAATCTGAAAGGATATATGCACACACTGTAATGAAATAGTTCATATAAGATGAGTTCATTTTGTTTTGAAATGTTCTCCGATTCGATCGAAAAACTTCCATTCCACCACCATCTGCTATTGTCACTAGATTCCAGTATTTAATATGGATTTTGTAATCACAAGCATAATAACACAAAAACATGATGTTTTTCTCGAAAAACTATTTCATTATATAATGCCTGTGTCACACGGTGATCTAAATAGATAAATATATTTTTTAAACTACACAACGTGTTTTGTTTTATTTCTACACACATGAATTTAATTAAAACAGAGTAGTGTCTATAGAGCTTATTATTGATACTACAAAATTTCCACTTCATTATCTCCACACTTGCAAGATTTTTTTTAAAAGTAAAATGAAAAATCGATGAATAATGCATGAAAAGCTGTCAGCCAAATTTTCACAAGATGCAGATACAATTAAAACAATTTGTTTGTCATTAGAATTTCACCGTGAGGAAAATGAACAATTTACAAAGAAGTACAAAATTTTCAATAATGTTTAAGTTTATGACCCGATAAAATTTATACCTCCATCAAACTCAACCAAAAACAAACCCCAAAAACAAAAAACCAACAACAACAACAACAAAAACCCAACAAGAACAACAACAATAACCAAAAAAAACAAAAAACAAACAAACAAAAAAAAACCAAAGAAATCAGATTCAAGATTAAGTCGTACAGGCATTACTAATGATATGAGTACAATGTAGATCCCAATGTCATTCTTGTTTAGGTTGTCTGAGTTGTATTTGATCTCCCTAGTTTTAAGGGTGTATAAGTTTAAAGTTTGCAAAGTCTACAATCGTCATTAATAAATGACAATTTTTCAACCAACATTATGTATTCTGTTGTTAATTACTACCGAAGAAAATTACAAAGCTACGGGACAGAGGAAACCGGTTTCTTGTATGTTTATAAAAATGGAGAGCATAAAATGTATTGTTGTTCTTAAAGAAAGATAATTTAGAAACAGAATAGTTAGATAGTGATGTGTCGGTTATTTTTCCCGGTAAGGAAGAGCGACATAACCACTGTATCTTCAACACCGTTCTGCATGTTCCATTTGCGGTAGTCGTTTCAATTGATTGTTGTCGTTATTTTCGCTACTTTTGCATTAATTCAGCAGGTATTCAAGGTTTTGTTTAATCGATAATTTAATTGGTTTTAGGAATCTTGTAAGATCTTGGATAAGATTCGTTTGATGTAAATCTTCTCTATACTGTTAATTATACCATTAATTAAAACTTGATGTGCATGTATTTTCACAGTAATTCTGGTGTATAATGAGAGAGGTTCTATCACTTGATAAATGCCGCTAACCATGCCACAACACACGGATTTCATCGCTGTCTTATACAAAAACAAAAAGAAATCAAAACTTCAAAGTCTACTTAATCTTAATTTATAATATCAAGCGAGGAGTTGCTTTTTTCACAACGCATCCAATATTTTGCCTGAGAAAATACGTAGAATTTATATTCTATCTTCACTTGAACGAGCGCTCATCCTTGAATGAAATAGCACAATTTGTTCTTAGCCATGCGTCAACGCCAAATAGATTCTGACATGTCTCTTATCGCCCATGCGTGCTAACGGTCCACAGTCTCCATGGAATTAAATCTACCAATAGATTAATCCGATTGACTCTTGAGAATTATCCAATGTAGCAGGAATCAGCGCGTGGTGCTAGCGCGGGACATCCTATTTAATCCCTGATTTGGCACTTATAAGTTTTCCGTGCCTTCATTTCTAAGTGTCATCAATCCTCTGTAATAGGTTGTCAATAGTTATCACGCGACTCCACCACCGTTCCTCTCTGTGTTGGACAAAACAATTACAAAAGAGAGAGGAAACATTGTTTTTGTGTACAGAAAGAGACAAATTACTCTATACATATTGTGGTGGATTTAGTAAACCGCAACAAAATACCCAATGAAAGATTCATCTTTACAGATCAAAAGGCATATTTTCCGTTTTCTTCCGGCGATCCCTTTTCCTTGACTTTCTTTTACAAACCTTGTATATATACATAACTAGAACGTACTACATATTTAGTCAATTATGGAGAGAAGAAATGCCAAATGATAGAATATATGTGTACAGATTACTTGTACCGTGAAATCCGAGAAGAAAGTATTTAATTTTCGTGTTGTAAAATAATTTTTACACACTTTATTTCCAAGTTTATTTAGATTCCGATCTGGTTTGGTTGGTTACGAAATGCCAGAAGAAATGGTATGAGCACCGTGCAGTGTGACATTTTCATCTTTTTCAGAGTCAACGTATATAATTATATGACAACCAGTTTGCAAACATATAGCCAGGCCCCAAGACCATAAACTGAGATTAGACTTGAGTCAAAATTTTGATTATTTATCAAGATCCATAGCACAGATGTTTAAAAACACTGCAGGATTTGAAAAAGAAATCTACTGCAAACATATACTGAAATTTTCATTTGTTTATGAAAACTATTTCTCAATTTAAGTTAGCTGGACGTACAACTTCAAGTCTATTCTGTTTAAAGCCCCCAGCACTGTCAGTTTTCGGCCATCCCGTTTTACTACGTTTTAAAAACGTACCAGTACCGCTATATACGTAGGAAAACGTATCGATGCGTAAATGAAACGGCTATATACGTGGCTATACGTAGATCAATCCTAGTCTTGTCCTGATCCTTTGCTACACTTCAGGGACCCTTGTAGCGGAGCGCAAAGGATCATGGGACAAGAACTAGATCAATCCTTCATCGATACCGTTTATATTGGTCTGCACAATACAAACGTGGGCAAAAAGTGAAACGTAGATGAAACGTAGAAAAACGTACACGATACGTAGAAATGCGTAATGAAAGTGCAGCTGATGCGTAGAGAAACGTGAGGGGTTTTCTTTGTTACTTTTTTAAAATACGTTTTTGTACTTGTGTGTTACGTTTTGATTAGGTGTTTACGTAATTACACGTTTTAGGACAAGCATAGTCAGGTTTCATTACGTTCGTGTAGGTATCGGGATCGATGAAGGATTGATCTACGTATAGCCACGTATATAGCCGTTTCATTTACGCATCGATACGTTTTCCTACGTATATAGCCGTTGTGCTACGTTTTGAAAACGTAGTAAAACGTGATGGCCCGAAACGTGACAGTGTGACTGGGGCTTTATGGTCTTTGGACCAGGTATGGCATATACGAGTATATGTGAACATGATAATTCCAATAAAAATTCACTCCTTGATTTCAAATAATTGGAAATGTTCATTTTTGTACACTCCATGACTCAAAGCATTGAAAACATTAATTGATAAAATAGAGTATTATTAAAGCTAGTTTGCTTTTAGTTTTAGGACTTGAAATAGTAATGCTACAATGAGTTTTGTAGAAAGCTGATGGACAGTAAATTATCAGGAGCATAATTACAATATTGTCTGCAGAGTAGAGCCAATAGCTCCAACATTAAATGAATGAATTACAATGTCCGGAAACTTTGTTTTTGTCCCAAGTTTTCTAGAATTATATAACAAGACAACTACTCAATGAAAATATGAATTTCAGACCATAAAACACAATATATGTATAATAGTTTTGTGTCAGTGTAATTTCAACGATGAAAAGGCGAAGATAACGAACAGTGATCGTCTCAAACAGAATATAAAACAAGAGTTGGGTAAACACGGACCCCTGGATACACCAGAGGTGGGATCAGGTGCCTAGGAGTAAGCATCCCCAGTGGTATTTTGTGAAGAGATATTTTATTGCAAGTATATCGGTACAGTACCTGCATATTGATCGCTGTATATAGTCTGGTAAACATTTCACTATGCATGTAACGAATGGTATTCTATTTAAGGATAATTTTTAAAAAAAATTATTTTGAAAGAAATGTTAATAGTAATTAATCATGTTATGTTTTAGGTAAAACAAATTTGTCTCATGAGAAAAAATAGGTTTCAAATTTTATTCACTTTTGAAATTATAAGTACAAATCTTGATAACTCATTGTGACACCACGCCCTATCTGTGTGGGATATCTATGAGGATACGTTGAGGAAGTAAACTACATTCACGTTCATGTTTGTGCTTACGTCACCGACAAATTGTTGTATGTGTAGGTAGTTTGATTTGTATGTGTAGGCAGTTTGATTTGTATGTGTAGGCAGTTTACTTACATTTGACCCACCATTTCTGATTTACTGGACATAATTATTCAAAACATTGCATTAATGATTTCTTTTGTCATAAACTGTAATTTGAATAAATAAAGGGGGGGGGGGGCAACCAACCAAACAAAAAACATGCAGCTCGTTCTTGTAAACACTTCAAGTTAAAGGATTATTGTACACAGATTCCAAGCTATCCCATTTGCAAGTACCTTAGTATTGGGCTCTGAATATCGCCTGATATTTAACATGTTTACTATGCATGCAACGAATGATATATCTAATACCTGTCATATTATCAGCTATATACAGGCACATGAAAGAGAAAGAAACATGAGACACAACATGTACAGGTCCTGAGCTCAGTGGTACCCTCGTTGTGATGTTGTTCTGGGGAGTCTCCTGCAGCCGTATTATGCATGGCTCTGATACGTCACGGTAACATAATGGCGCCAATAACATACCTAAAATAAACAACCACTATCCTTTTTAAATGAACGAATAAATATAAGTATGACCGTGAATTTATTAAACTAGAGAGAAAAAAAATCTAGTACAGTGAAATTATGTTAATGACAGTATACAGCTAGGTTGAGGACTAACTTCCTTGTTTGCAACATTCAATTCCAAAACCTAAACATTCAAAAATGCTTTTACTTCTAATATGAAAATTTTGAGACTTCATAATATTCATATTGTAAACCGTAAATGTGAAAAGAAGACTGGTTTTTTTTTTTTGTTTTTTTTGGGGGGGGGGGGGGTGGTTTGTTTTTTTTCATTGATTTGAAGCAAAATTGAAATAAGGTCGCACCCATTAACATGATGTTTTTGGTTCATGAAATAGTGACGTACATTTTTATGTATAACATATATACCATAGTGACATTTGTAAGCCGGGCCAGAAAGCGTAGAAGAATACTGACGTCATAAGGGAGATAAACCCTTTTTAAAACACATATTCATACGACATTACCTTCCTGTTGCCATGCGACATTATCTTCCTGTTGTCATACGACATTATCTTCCTGTTGAGCCGTCGTACTGGATGGTGTCGTACATGTCTTCGTGAAATGACGAAATCATCCCCAGGAGCTTGCATGGGAGGACATACAATTCTCTGTAGCAGGGTGAAAAGGCCTTCCCTGCTGACCATGTCGAAGGCCTTCGTCAAGTCGATGAAGGCGATATACAGTGGATGCCTCTCTTCTCGGCAATTCTGCAGTTGCTTTGATTAAAAGACCACGTCGATGGATGATTTTTCTGCCCACAGTGCCTCAGGGTAGACTCGCTGTGCAAGTTTCTGCAACCTGTTTAGTACTACTCGGGCGAAGGCTTTCCCAACGGTGCTCAGAAGAGATATTCCACGGTAGTTGTTACAGTTACCGTATTCTCCTTTGTTCTTATAGAGCATGGTGATGTTGGCGTCACGCATATCTTATGGAACGGTTCCTTCCTCCAAGCATTGGAGTAAAATTTCGTGCAGGTAGTAGAGTAGAGCGGTACTAATACTCATACCTGCATTGAGACCTCCGGGGGTGGGGGTGGGATGTGTCATCATTTTCCGGTGCTTTCCCGCTGACCAGGGAGTCGATCGCCATCCACAAGACTGTTAAGGGCGCCTATATAAATATTACTCAATAATCACGCCTTAAAAACCCCATACTTGCTTTCCTCTATCTGTGTCAGATAATTTCACCGGAGGCTGTCTTCAAGAGTGTGACCATGATATATGCTTGAACCAAAGGCTTTCTTCATAAATGGCGCCAATGTTGCCACAGTCAGCGGAGAGCTGGGTGCCCTGGCATAGATTCAGCTAGTAGTCGTTGGCGCTGTGCTGAGTTGTCCGTTGGACGTCATTTCCGGCCTTCCTGGGTGTAGCGAGTGTCTTCTGTGAAGGCTCTCTCTTAAAGTTAAGCAGTGTTTTTCTTTTAGCTGCGATTGCGTTTAGCCAGATGGTGTCACCCGCTCCATACCAAGATTGCCATTCCTGATAATCTGGCTTAACGTTTTTGTGCTATATCTAGTATTGAAAACACCTGAGATACCCGTCTAAAAGAACATTAAAACAGAAATTCTCAGAAAAACTTATAGACAACAAAATTCTAAACGCAAAGGAATACGTCCGATCACATTTGCTATATACAAGAAGCAGGGAAAACAAGGAGGAAATCACACCATTTATACATAAACACAACCCACAGATTCAGAATTTGATTTCAACAATTCACCAGCTTAACGCCATTCTCAGACAAGATGAATCAACTTAAAAAATAATTCAAAATTTGAAATTTATGAACAGCAAATGCCAACCTAAAAATCTCAAACGCATACTAGTATTGTGTAAATCTCATTTCAAATCATGTAAATTAAAGATCCAAGATGCGGGACTTGATATACATGTATATCATTATATGTATATTACTTCTATGCTCCATATGGAGCCTCTTGGTGAAATGAAAAGTTTCAAAAATTAAATTTCGTATCCATTTTTATTCCTATATCAGAATTTGTTTATATTGATACATTTAGAAATAAACTGCAATGTTAAAGACTACACGAATAATATTGGAGGTATCTAAAATTTTATTTACAATTATTTAACTGTATTACTTTTCTTGATAAATTGCAGCTCGTTATCACTTCATACTAACTTAATATGCTATGCTAATCTTATATACGGTACCAATTTTGATGCACCAGGTGCGCATTTTGACAAATTATAGGCCATTAGATAATACTAAAAATAGGGAAGGACCTTTACATTGTACCTAGTTCTCCTTTAGCAGATCTAGATGTACTTGAAGGAGACGAACACGAACGTCTTGGGGGTCTCCTATTGTTTTTGTCTAGGTATGTTGCCAAACTGACCCCAAACGTCATGCCTAGCATTCCTTTGGACCTCGTCAGCAAGGCTGAAAAGGAAGGTCCTGATGATTGGGCCATCCAGGACCTCCATCTACTGACACAGGTTTCGCGACCTGGAAAGGATACTCCAGTCCCACTGCAAAGTGTGGACACAAACAGAAGTTGTCAGTTTACGGGTTATAAGCCTTTCCAAATTGGCTACATGCGGGGCTACATGAAAGACGCCATTGGTTAACGTTGACGGTGAGAAGGACCATCAAAGTCCTATCGTCCGACTACCACCCGCCTCAAGCCGGGTATCCCCTGGCCAGTAAGGTGTTGGTCCGCCAATGTCTGCCACTTCTGAGGGTGTCTGGACCTTAGTATTCGTCAAACACGGCTAAGTTAAGGTTTCCCGATAAAAAAAAAAACACCGCAGCGATGTACACTAGTGCACTTAGCAGCATATGTCGTCACAATTCATATCGAATGGAAAATGTCACAATAGTGTCTCTTTATAGTATCTCTTTATTTACCACGGCTAACAAGAAATAAAATTGGTGTAAAATTACCTGTCATATGATTATACATATCATTTGTCTTTGGTATTGCATCACATGTATGGTGCGTCTTACAATAGACTCATTTGCATAAATAGGGGTATCGTATGAAAACAGTGCAAACGTTTCACGATACATGTATCTGCATAGCTAGTTTTATTCATACGTCTGAAAAATGTTGGGAGCAACTTCTTATACTATGTATTAAAGGTTGGTTTCATTGTGGTAATATTCGATGATGGCTGTCAATATTTTGTTAAATTATAGCATGTTCAGATTGAATATGCACTTACTCCCAATACTTTTTATACACCCGCATAAAAATATATATCGCTGTCGTCCGTCTGTATGTCCCTTTCATTTTGTCTTCGCAACTCCTCCTAAACCCTGGGGGGATTTTAATGAAACTTGGTCCAAAGAAAGATCACAATGTGGAGATGTGCATATTACAAGGGGAATGCTGCCCGTAGTCACGACCATTGAACTTAAGTTTTTGTATTCAAAATACTTTGTCTTCGCAACTCATCCTAAACCCTATGGGAGATTTGATGAAACTTTGTACAAAGAAAGACCACACTGTGGAGATGTGCATATACAAGGGGAATGTTGTCCAATTTTGTAAAGGAGTTATGGCCCTTGGACTTAAGTTTTTCTATGTAAAATACTTTGTCTTCGCAACGCCTCCTAAGCCCTCTGGAAGAATATAAATCATATACGGTACCAATTTTGTTGCACCAGATGCGCATTTCGACAAATTATGTCTCTTCAGTGATGCTCAAACCGAAATGTTGGAAATCCGAAACATGAAAGTGAAACTTTATAAAAGTGAAAAAATGTAGTGCCAAAAACTGGATGAAGACTTAATGAAACTTGATGCAAAGAAAGGCCACTATGTGGAGATGTGCATATTATAAGGGGATCTGCATCGATGTTTTTGAATGAGTTGTAACCTTTTGACTTGGATTTGTTATGCAAAATTTCGTGGATTCTTTTCCCCATTTGACATTTTAGTCCCCGGGCCCCATATTTATGCGGGCGTATCATGTACCGGTTTGGCGGTGCCCTATATTTATATCAAGAATATTCATATCTTTTTGATCTTACTAATAAATTCTCAACTCGTAACACTTTGCAAGTAAGAAAGGCTTCATGTTTTCCAAAAATAAAGTGTCATGTGATCATATGCTGACGTCACGGGTATTTACTAAGTGGGAAATGTATGGTACCTCGATCAGTTACAGTCAACATATGGAAATTATTGTTTCGGTGTATAACCATTACAACTATCACTTTAATTGTAAATTTGAGGTGTAATTTCACGCCAAATTATATTGCACTTTGCTATGGATGCCCTTATAGTATAGTAATTGCGTTAAAGCAGGCGAAAACCTAGTACCCGACAGTCAAAGTGTTGGTAAGAAAAAGAAATCATCTATCTTGTGTTTGATAAGCTGGAATGTCAGGACAACATGACCTGGCCTTTCCGACGATCTACAACGGGTTGATGACTACAGGAAGACAGCCATCATCAACCGTGAGCTGATGCTCAACATTGACATTGCTGCATTACAGGAAACTAGACTTCCATCGAGCGGCAATCTCAGAGAACAGGATTACACATTATTTTGGCAGGGAAATGAATTAGAGGAACCACGTATACATGATGTAGGATTAGCAGTGAGAAATTTTCTACTGTCTTCAGTGGAACCGCCATCAAAGAGAACACCTCGAACCCTCTGTTTCTTCGCCTTTCAAATTCTGGCTCGGTCAACATTCTGAGCATCTATGCTCGTACACTCAGCTCCACTGCCGAGACCAATGATGAGTTCTATGAGGAGCTTGAGACTACCATCAGAGAGATCCCAGTCAAAGAACAACTATACATGCTCGGGGATTTCAACACTCGAGTAGGAGCTGACCAAGAGTCCTGCCCCCAGGGCACTTTGGCATCTGCAAACTCAACGAAGATGGACGGAGGCTTCAAGACATGTGCTCCTACTACGACCTCTGTGTAATCAACATTCTTCGCAACCAGGACCCAATACATAGCATCTTGGTGTACCTTAGATAACGTCACTGGCACCAACTGGTCCTTTTTATCACTATAATTTTAGACCTTGCTGAACTGCGTCCTGATAATCTGCAGCTACCACAGCGCTGACTGCGACACTGACCTTTCGCTGGTTGGTAACAAGGTGCGTCTTCAGCCCAAACGGAATAATTTCTCCAATTTAGAAAGGAAACCCACGTATCAACATAGCCTAGACAAAAATGCCAGATCTGTGTGTATGCTTTACCGATTTGATAGAAGAGGCTCTTCGATACTGGCCCTCAAAAAGCACTGAAGAGAGGAGGTGGAATCACATTTGTGACGCCATCTACAACTCCACCATGGACATCTTTGGCAAGAAAGAGAGTCAGAATCCAGACTGGTTCGAAGCTAGGATCATAAAACTCGAACAAGCAATCGCACCTAAAAGAAAAGCACTGCTTAACTATAAGAAAGAGCCTTCAGAAAAGACACTCAGGAAGGCCGGAAATGACGCCCAACGGACAGCCAAGCACAGTGCCAACGACTACTGGCTGAACCCCTGCCAGGGCATCCAGCTCTACACTGACTGTGGCAATATTGGCGCCATTTACAATGGTATGAAGAAAACCCTTGGTTCAAGCATTATCGAGGTCACATCCTTGACGACTGCCTCTGGTGACATTGTCACAAATAGAGGAAAGCAGATGGAAGGATAGTCCAAACACTACCAGGATCTTTGCTCCATAAAGAACGTCAGCACCGCAACAATTGGGGAAATAACGCCCTACCACTCATAGAGGATTGATTGATTGATTATTTACTGTTTTACGTCCCTCTCGAGAATATTTCACTCATATGGAGACGTCACCATTGCGGATGAAGGGCTGCAAAATTTAGGCATATACTCGGCACCTAGGGGCTTTGAACAGGGAGGGTTCTTTATCGTGTCACACCTGCTGTGACACGGGGCCTCGGTTTTTCTAGTCTCATCCAAAGGACCGTCCCATTCAGTCGCCTCTTACGACACGCAAGGGGATGCTGGGGACCTATTCTAACCTGGATCCCCACGGGTCTCATAGAGGAACTAGATACTCCATCCTCCAATGACGAACTCAGAAAGGCTATCGACTCCCTGGCCAGCGAGTAAGACCAGGAAATTATGACACCCACCCACCCCCCGGAGGTGGTCAAAGCACGTAAATGTATTAGTACCGCTCTGCTCTACTGCATGCACGAGTTTTTACTCCGATGCTTGAGGAAGGAACCCTTCCCTAAGATATGCGTGACGTCAACATCATCATGCTCTATAAGAACAAAGAAGACTGCGGTGACTACAAAGACTACTGTGGAATATCTCTTTTAAGCACCGTTGGGAAAGCCTTCGTCCGAATAGTACTAAACAGGTTACAGAAACTTGCACAGAGAGTCTACTCTGAGGCACATTGCGGCTTCAGAACAGAAAGACCAACTATCGACGTGGTCTTTTAACTAAGGCAACTGCAGAAGAAGAACTGAGAACTAAGGCATCCACTTTATATCGCCTTCATCGACTTGACGAATGCCTTCGACTTGGTCAACAGGCTAGGTCTTTTCAACTTGCTACAGAGAATCGAATGTCCTCCCAAGCTCTTGGGAGTTATCTCGTCATTTCACGAAGATCGATGACGACTCATCATTGAACTCCTTTCCAATCAGAAACGGCGTGAAGCAGGGATGCGTGATTGCACCGACGCTTTTCGGCATCTTCTTCTCCTTGCTGTTATCCTATGCCTTCAATCAGTCAGAAGATGGAGTGTATCTCCACACCAGATGTAATGGACGTCTCTTCAGTCTTGCACGCCTCCGAGCAAATCCAAGGTATGCAAGGTCTTGATCAAAGGAATGCAATTTTGCTGATGCATGATGCCGCCTTGACTGCACACACAGAGGGAGTCCTACAACGACTCATCACCCGCCTTGTTCATGCATGCAAAGAGTTTTCCCTCACCATCAGCATCAAAAAGACCAATGTCATGGGCAGACATGGGGTCAATTACATTCAATGTAATACGATGTATTAATTACAGATTACATTGAAATTCATGATTACAATTACAATTAAATTACAGCTATTTTGAAATGTAATTGATTACAATTACAATTACTTTGAAATGTAATCAATTACAATTACAGATTACTTTTTTTATATACTTTTGCTGAGCAAAGCTTTATTTTTATTACTGCAAGGGTGCTATAATTGAAAACATAACAATTTAAAACATTATTTATCATATCATTATCTTAAAGCACTAATCTACAATGTACTATGTGTATATTGATTAATAATTCTGAAAATTAATGACAAAGAGTTAATTTTGTCATAATGTCCAACTGAGGTGAAACTTGCGAGTTCACTTGATATGTTGATGAGTTATAAATTATTGAATTGCACACTATCGGAAATGAATGCATCAAACAATAATTTGCACTTTAATTCTAGGCCTATAACACAACTTATTGAATTATTTAAATCAATAAGGAATAATATATCGAGCTTTACATTGATACAAATACCAAAGAGGGAAGGGTGTAGACTGCGTGTCAGCTACTGGTAGGGATACCACCATTATACAAACACTATGACCACAGAACCTACATACAGCTCTGGGACACTCCCTGTGTATAGCTCTCTTGATCAGGTAGAATTAACATTGACCATAGGCATAGATAAGCTCCACCCATCAACAGTGATCCTTGAAGAAACAGTTTATTTGGTCTATAACATAATTATCCAGTAGCATCAGGTGGTATGTTGATATGAGAGATAACCAAGGAAGATGTGGTAACCTTTGACAAATAATTCAGAAATGAGGAGTTAGAATATATGTTTAAATTTGACTTGGATATCATTCACACTTTACTAGTGTGGTCCCTCAGAAGCAATAACCATAGAATGTTTAATAACAAAGTAACATTGTTTGTTTTAACATATATCCCTTTGCTCTTCTGACATTAACAACTTACAAGCATTCTCAGGTGTGATAATCTATTAAAGCCATTTTTGTCATGATTGTCCTACCATTTTTATGTCCTATTGTTTAACAATAGGACATCTGGTTTTTGTTTTGACTAAAACCAAAAGAGGAGAATGAAACTCAGCAATTTTCGCTTTAGTTTCCACAATATAGTGTCATCCACCTTTAAATAATGGCTATTTTGTAAAAAAAAAAAAAAAAAAAAAAAAAATAAATAAAATAAACAAATACAGAATAAAATAAGAATAAATGCACCTGCTTTTAATGAAATATATAAGAGAAATAATACTCTAATAATAAAATCTTTTAGGAAAATTGTTGATAATAAAAATGTCATGAAAAATATATAAAATGATGCAAGTAATCAAAAAAGTAATATAAATGTAATCATGATTACAGGGTAAAATTAATGTAAATCGATTACAATTAAATTACATGTAATCTAAAAAATACACGATTACAGATTACATTCGATTACTTGAAAAATTGTAATCAATTACAGCTGATTTACGTTACAGAATTACGTACAGATTACGATTACCCCATCTCTGGTCATGGGTCAGGACATCAACAGCACTCACAATATCATATCCTCGAGGTGGTGGGTGACTTCACCTACCTGGGTTCCACTATTTCACGCAACCTATCTCTGGATACAGAGCTGAACGAGCGCATCGGCAAAGCAGCAACAAATTTGGCTCGCCTTGGAAAGCGTGTATGGGACAACGCCATGCTGACCACCAACACAACGATTGCAGTATACCAGGTTTGTGTATTCAGCACGCTCTTTTAAAACAATGAAGCCTTCCCTGTACTCCCGCCAACTCAACACCTTCCACATACCATGCATACACTGCCTCGGGAAAACCCTGGGCATCAGTTGACAAGATCATGTCCCTAACGAGGATGTTCTGACTCAACATGTTTGCCTTGCCAGAGGAGATTGGGATGGCTTGGTCATATCAACTAGACGAATGGATGACGGCCGAATACCGAAGGATGTACTGTACGGAGAACTAGCCACAGACTCCAGACTGATAGGAAGGCCCCATCTCCGCCACAAGGACGTACTGAAGCGTGATGTGAGGGCAGGCGATATCAAACCAAAAGGCTGGAAGGCATTGACCGCTGACCGCAGCAGCTGGAGACATGCTGTCAAGACGGGCATTCAAACGAGTGAGAAGAGCAGAGAAAACTAGTGGGAGGAGAAAAGAGAGTGTAGACAGTAGAGGCCAGCATCGTTCCCTCCACTACCAGGCGCGAGCTTCACCTGCACCAACTGCAACAGAGTGTGTCGCTCCAGAATTGGACTCTACAGCCACAGCAGGCGCTGTCACCCAACTACGAACTGACCAATCCATGACGTGAACTCCATTGTCTTCTGAGACAGAAGTGGTATGGAAGTGGCTTCCCTAGCGTTTACATGTTATAAATTTCATTGTTTTACAGCACCTGGTACAAATGACTTTTTGAATAACTCTAATCTACATTTCGAGATGATAAACTTGTGCGTTTGTCGCTATTTATGTACATTACTGGCAACTTTTGCAGAGGCGGACCGAGGAGGGAAGTCCACCCTCAAATGCGTTACCTCTCTACCTTCTGGGACGAAATTTTCTGACGAAAGGGGTATCCTTTCCCTGACCCGATCCCCCGCTCTGGATCCGCTTTACTTTTATGTCGGTTAAAAAGCTCTCTGAGCTTGTTTGTTTGTTGTTTTGCATACAACGACTTTAAATAAATCTATTTCTATATAGAAGTCGTCCTCCATACCCCACGAAAAGCGAAAACTTGTAAAATGCAAAAAATATGATATAGTTATTATCACATGCTATATATATTGATTAGTTATTTTTAAAATAATTCGTGAGTAGTGGGCGTCAGTTCTCAAAAAATGTTTTATTCGTTAGATATATATAATAAAATAATGATGACGCTTATATTGTAATTTTTTTCATCTTATTTTGATTATCGTAACTAAATACGTGCAATAAACATATAAAAATGCCAAAAACAAATGTTCCATTTCGTAGATGTTACTCGAAGGTTTAACTGCTACATCGCTGAAGAATATGTCGCTCCTGGTGTTACTTTAATAAATTGCAATATTATTTAGATCAAAGAATTATATTCATTTCTATGACATAATACGTACAATTTAATAGAAATTTTTGCGTTCTACAAAAGCTTTTATGATTGTAAAAATAATAATACTTTTTCGCTGACAGTTACTCTTCTTCACAATTGCATAAATTACGACTATGACATTGTTCTAATAATTTTGAATTATACAAAGACATCCAACCAATGACATGGTTCACAACTATGTTGAAAAATAAGATAATTTGCAGTATATTTAACACAAGTCAGATCATTAGTGAGTTCAATAATAGATATTATTTTTTCTAGATATTTTAACAAGTAACAGAGAGGGCAATACTGTAGACAGCAGTAGACAAAAAATGTAACTAGGAAGGACTATACTTTTTTAAGTTCTCGGTTATTTATTGTTTTTAATTCTAATACTTATTGCGTGATATATTCTTTACCACACATAGATATATATATTAGAGCATTTAGATTTTCAATAAAAAAACAAACAAAAGAAATCTACATAGATTAAATATAGAGACAACTCAGATTAAAAAAATCCCAAAACTCCAAATGTCCTTAATGTACTCATTACAGTCCGGCTTTTACCCAAAAGCTGGCAAAATCTTTTTTTAAAAGACTCTTTAAATATCGATCGAACATATTGTTAATATTATAACTATATGCAACAAATAATCAATTACGTCCATCCTGTATTGAAAATAT
>CAJDSM010019646.1:0-35074 GCA_903981925.1 Ostrea lurida
GGCGACGGTCCACATGGGTAAATCAGATATCACTGGATGGCCAACTATCATGCACTTAGTTTTTTGGTGATGTTTGTGGGGGTTACGAGTCTGCCATGTAACAGATTAGTACTTTCCCCTGTATTTAACGTTTTCTAGTTTATTTTATCAAGATTTTGAATTGACGGACCACTTTAGTGCTTACTGTTTATCTCTGGTCGAGGTCGTAATTTCGGGTTCTCTCATCGTGTCGGCATGATACAACATCCTCGGTGATCTTGATTCACGCAGCCGTCAGGATTGATGGACGCGGAGTGTGGGTATATAAGTGGAGACCTATGCGGGGACTATAGTAGTGCATATCGAATTAGCTATGTGAGCGGTGAGGATCGAAGTTATGTCAATTAAGGGCTGGTGGAGTGCGAGAATTCAAGTGCACGATAGTGGAATGGTCAGATACTGCAATGAGGACAAGTCATTTTGTGAGTAGAGCGTGCAATCCATGATGGTGGCTACCACATCTGTTTCTTTGTACATGGTTAAATATAATGCCGCTCAGTAACTGATGATGATTGTATAATTAGTCAGTACTGATGATGTGCTATGTTTATCAGTGAACTTGATGGCCTGTATAATTTCAGTTACTTCATGGAAGGCTGCGCTTAAGACTATTCTTCGTATGAGCAGGGAACGATTGAGTCAGATATATTATCAGTGGGAGAAAGTGTCCGGCACTATGAGTGAACTGACCTCCGTAATATTCAGTGTCATAGATTATGGAATTTCATCATTATGACAAGGTAACCGTTATACTTCATGTCATGGATATGGAATTTTTCAGCATTATGATAACGGAACCCTATTATGCTTCAGGGTCGGTCATTGATATGAGAATGTTGGTACGAGTCAATGGATATAGAACCGTAATTATTTATCAGAGTCAGTGATAATGGATATCTCAGCACTATGATCATACGAACCTCGTGATTTTTTCAGTGTCATGCATATGGAATTTCAGCATTATGATATAGAATCTGTACTTGCGCATCAGCTTTCATCGCTATTATCGAGGAATTATCAGGCATTATGAAGTAAGAACCCACGTATTGCCTTCAGTGTAATGAATTATGGGGTGGAAAAGAGACACTGTATGTTCTTAGCATATGATTAAGAGACCGAGCCGCTATTAGAGTGATCATGATAGAATTTCAGCAGTCATTTGATAGAGCTTACCCGCGTATGTATGTTCTAGGCGTGTCAATGATAACGCGATTAATTCAGAGCGAAGTTCTATTATGAATAAACGCCGTAGTTAATGTTCAGATGGGAGGTGAGTATGGGAATGTCCACGCATTAGTGTAGATAATAAAACTTCGCGCGATTTCATATTCAGTTCATGATATGGGAAGTTGCCTTGCCAGATACATTAGTGGAAAAAGTAACCGCGTAAGCATATTGTCATAGGGTAGGAGTTACATAGGATGTATGCGAGGCGATGTATGATTTAGGAACGCGAAAAGATGGAGACAGGAGTGTCAATGAAAATGATGAGATTCAGGCGATTAGGTTCAGAATAAGAGAATTAGGACAAGACGAGCCTAGAAAGAACCCACGTGATTCATTTCAGTGTCGAGTGGATAGGGAAAGTTTGTCAGCATTAGTGGATAGAGAACGTATTTAATTTCAGTGTCATGATATGCGAATGCTCAGCGACTTATTTGGATCAGAGGACCTCGTTAGTTATAGTGGTCGTCAAAGTGGCTTCTGTATGAATTTGTGCAGCATTAGATTGCGTGTGGATAAGGAACGCGCGTATTAATTTCATGTCAAGGATATCGTAGCATCTCAACATTAGACGATAAGAGAGCTTCGTCGTGCATTGAAGTGGAGATACCAGCCATGAGACCGGGGAGATTAACATTTGAGCCTCCAGCCATTACACGACGAAACACAGGAAACTTCAGCAGATCTTAGCCTTAGAGGAAATCCGCGGCGACGCGCAGGTTCATCTCGGATTGCAGCCGTCGATAGCATGGTCAGAAGTTCGCCTATCTCGAAATCGACGCCTCTCACGAACTACGAGCAGGCTAACACGAGGGTGTAGAGACCTGACCTGGAGTATAAAACGAAACACGGAGAAGCAACCGTTGTCGGGAATTTGGAGGCGATAACACTGAAGAAGGGCATAATGATGTATCGGAAAGCGGCCATGCTTGTGCAATAACATAAAGTGGGACCGTAGTGATGATTTATGAATACAGCGGTGCAGGTTTTCCAACAGCCAGGATATTCGCAGTGCACATTTGGAAATATTTCATATCCGAATTTCGACCGGGTGTAACGTGTGGATAGTGTTGTCGATGGGTAGTGTCAGAGATAAAGGCGCGGGTTGCAATGTTGTGCGTAGTGGTCTACCTGATCGAATAAGGTTCAGTTTTGTCGTGGTGACGAGGGGGTGGGCTGGTCAAATATAACTTTTCATGAACCAGGTAGGCAGAAATTTAAGTTGCGCCTTGACCATTTGATTGGAAGGCCCTTTGGATTAGGCGATATTCGTTAGAAGTAAGAAATTATGTGATTCGCATCTTTACCTTATCGATCTTTCCGCTCCGTTGTCTATGCGCTGGTCTCTCGCGGAGATCAGTAAGCGTTGCTAATATGATGGAGATGGAGGGCCGCGACGGCGAAGAGTCGAGAAGGATTCGGTTCCGAAATGGCAGCGGTTTTATTTGAGTATTGGACTAGAGTGTTCATGATGTTTGTGAGATAAGCGCAAGATTAATACGTGTGCGATATCAGTTGATATTACTTAGTCTTGCCATGTGAGGTTATGTGGGGATTCAGAGAGCATGCCGCTGCTCTAAGTGTCCAAGCGATCGCGCCGTCTTATTGTGGGAGAATGAAGAAGTGCATAGCGCATGGCGTCATCGTGATTTATTGTGCGCACTGAGTTCTAGCGAGTATGCGTGTCTATAATCTTTGTGTTATAGGATCGGAGATCTTACGGTGTGCAAGTGGGATATTCCCCGAGAAGTAATGATGATGAGCGCGAGTGTTTAATGCTCAGACCAGGTCGAACGTCGAGAATCTGAGATAGCGTTCTGTGTTGTGTATTCATAGATCGCTAACCGAAATTGGAGATATGACGGCATCATGAGGGATAGCGTGGTATGGTGCGCTGAGCGGCATTTGGTAATTAAGTGTTATTCTTGGAAAGACAGGGGTATCTAGTCTACTGGTCGAAAGGTGTCTTACAGTAGTAAGTGGGATAGCGGATAGTGTAAGACTGGACGAGAGAGCTTCCAAGTCTAGGGAGGTGGTATCGATTGAGAGCGGTATAGGTACGAATCTTCTGCGAGAGGGTCTGCCCGAAATTGTGTAACTAGAAAGAGTGTATAATGTCGTCCTGTTAGAAGCTGTGTAAATTTCGCCTGTCAGAAGAACGAATCAGCGTTGTTGTAGTTAATCTAAAACTAAGTATTCGGAATTGAAAGAGCGAAGTGTCTGCTTCAGCATTACCCTAATATCGTAGTGTGGCAAGAGTCTAGCTGGTTGGAAAGTCATTAGGTCAGGGGTACTCGCCGAGGAGCTGGGCCATAGGATAGTGATCATGTGTGTCAATTCGACGACGTTCGGTCAACCTGGTAGTAGTTCTTTGAGACGTATGAGCTAGGAGCAGAGTCGCGCCGACGTTAGTAGAGCGCGAGAGATAATAAAATCAGTAGATGACAGCGAGGAGGCATGGTGGGGACGGGATGCAAATCTGAGCTAGGGGCAATTATCTGATACAGGCTTATTGACGAGAGCTTGTCTACGAACAGCTGTGGGCAGATACTTTGATGCGCAAAGGTCTTGGATTCTTATGCAAATATGTCTTATGTATCGATGACGACCTGGTCCGTTGAGCGGGACCAAGAGTAAGACTACTAGGGAGTTAAGCAGTGAGTCCTACATAGCGCCGGCTGATGGCGAAGTGTCGAAGGGGACTTAGGGTTGCACTCTGTCCGTCCGGGTCTGTCAGTCCGGGTAAATCAGTTTTCCGCACTTTTCTTCTCTCACTGCTTGCAGAGTAATTCATTTGATGATTGTGGTACATTGCTTTGCCATACCAAGTTACAGGATCAAGTTCGAGTTTTGGTTTAATCGATCCATATTTCACTGAGTTATGGCCCTTGGACCTAGAAAATATTCATAAATTATCAGTTTTCTGCACTTGTTTTTCTCACTGCTTGCAGATAATTCATTGTGGATATTTGCTACATTGCGTTTGCCATACCAAGTTACAGATCAAGTTCGAGTTTGGTTTTGAGTCGATTCGGATGTTTTCACTGAGTTTATGGTCCTTCCTATCGCGGCTTTTTACATATAATTATGATATAGGCCTACATAATGCAATTAGAATATTGTTGCGAGTCCAATAATGTTTGTAATCGTAAGGACTACAATGTATGTATTGCTATGCAATACTCTCAGAATGCTTGTTTTTAGTTTGCGGGTGGGTGGATTTGGGTCTTTCTTTGTTTTAATTTTTTCTTATGGTTGGTGGTGTTTTGGTGGGTTTTTTTTTTGGGGGGGGGTCTTTTGTATTTGTATATTGTTAATGTAATTTTTGTGGGGGTTTGTTTTTTTTTGTGGGGGGGTGGGGGATATTTAGTAGGGGTGTTTTTGTTTGCAATTTAGTTTGATGCTATATCATAATAAATTAGAATTTAATCAGCCAATTTCAAATACTAAGGGAAGACGTCTCTCTTATCAATCGTAAACGTAAACAACTGCTAAATCGTTATTCCTCTGTAAGCCTTACATAATCATTACAAAATTAATATTTTTTTCTGTTTTAAAAAATCGTCATGTATTTCACAGCTGATATACAAAATTTTTATTGTATGTCTTTGACGAAACAAAATCAGAAGTAAGAACCCACCTCATTGTGTTGAACATATTTTATTGTTAAGATGCATACAACAAAAGGATTGGGCACAAGTTATAAGAATTTAAATTAAAATGCACTTTAAAAGGTTCATCGCCCAAAAGCTTGTATAAGGTTTGGACCCAGAAAAATACCGCTAAATAAAAAAAACAAACCACATTACCGAATTAAGAAGATGATTTCTTGTTTTTCAAAGTATTTATTGAAAAAAATCAGGGGGGGGGGGGGGCTAAGATAACTGTTTACAATAATGCCACCCCTCCCCCTTTAATAGCATAATTTTCCCAACCTTCGAGACACAAACTTTTTTTCATACTTTCAAACTAGACTTCAAGACTCTTGTCATACATAAGTAAAATCCTTAACATTGAATGAAAATTATAGCTATCATACGTACATGTCTCCGCGGATACAACTTATAGTATGGTGCAGCAATAAATAAATAAATCCAGACTTCGTTTTGAATTCACATCTATTTAAAACCATACAACATATTCAAAAGAGACCCGTGGGGATCCGGGTTAAAATAGGTCCTCAGCATCCCCTTGTGTGTCGTAAGAGGCGACTGAATGGGGCGGTCATTCGGATGAGACCGGATAAACCGAGGTCCCGTGTCAAAGCAGGTGTGGCACGATAAAGATCCCTCCCTGCTCAAAGGCCCTAAGTGCCGAGCATAGGCCTAAATTTTGCAGCCCTTCACCGGCATTGGTGACGTCTCCGTATGAGTGAAATATTCTCGGTGGGACGTAAAACAATAAATGATCAATCAATCAATCAATACTTGAGATCACTAGTCTCCCCACTTACTACTATACGTGATTACCGATTGCACTGCATGTAGTTGATGTACCTTTGATTTCGATTCATCAACATGACTAGTAGTAGGGAATCATAATCAAAGTCGGCACTACAGCACTGTACATAATTATATATCAAACCAAATATGAAATAATCCACCCAAACACAATGCATACATCAAGCACACATTTCAGTCCGCATATTATCTGACTGATTTTTTATGACCCGTCACACATTTTCTATCGGACATAACTACGGTGAGGTAGCGGGTCATTCCGTGACGGTCACGTGACCGTGAACCAGTCCTGTTTGAGATCTTGCATTATCCTCTTCCAGAACTTACATATACACGTACGACATATTGTATGCCATGATATTTCAATATGACGGTCTCCTACACGGAAGTTCAATATCCATTCAGAAACCAGCTGCGCCAAAGCCATCTTCAATCCACACTGGTGCCAAAAATAAATCTACAGGTCATCCGAACGTACTTTAGTTTGCCGGAAGTGAACGAGCCTAGTCGAAAATTACTACATGTAGCTATATTCACGTGTAATAGTGGTCTAGTTCACGATGGCAGACTGTGTGAAAACGTAGGGACTGCACTCCAAGCATAGATTGATTATAAAGAATATATGACAGAAATTACAAAGGGATGCGTGTTTTCAATGATCAGAGTTAATTGCAATCATTTACGCCAGTGTTTTACAATTGATTCTTACCCATGGCGTGGTAAATTGCAACAATTGGATTTTTCACTTGGAAATTGCAATAAAAAAACAACAACTTGAAATTAAAGGACTCGTAAATTCGGGGAAATTTGCGATCCCGGGAAACACGGATAATTTATGTTGGTACATCTGTAATTCTTCAACGCCACCATCAAAAATACGTTAGAAAATTGACAACTATTGAAAATGGTGATATTTTTATTTCTGAAGTAAACTAAAATTTGTTCACGTACAAGAGTTGACTAGACATGCGTACACTAAACTTCCGCATTAGACGAACACGCGAACTCCACCTAAATATAGATGTCAAAGCAGGCGAGAACATCCAACTGACAATGCCCAAACTTTGTCCACCTTTTTCTAATTTAAAGCGGTTGTAGTCTGTAAGAATTTCATTGTAAAAATCATCGTTTTTGGTTGTCGATGCCCCTGGTTTCTTGTTTCCGTTTTTGTCCGGCTGTCATTAGTGGTGCATTTATGTACCTTCCGGGTCAGGGATTTACAATAATTGCTTTGAGCCAAAGTCCTACTCAGCGTCCCTTTGGAAGCTAAAGCTGACACTCTCCGCGGACATTCACTCGCGATTTGTCGTGCTGACCACTGAGGATTATTTTATGCAGCCCGTCTGCTTGTCATTATCGTTCGAACTTTTCTTCAGGCAGATCCTGGACACCGTATCTCGGATTTTCTTTCACGAGATTTATCTCCTGCTATTTCACAAAATGTGTGTTCTTGTGATTCCGCTTTAATACACATTTAGAAAACACTTTTTGTCGTTCTGACAGCACTACTACTGTTATCCGGAAATATGACGTGTAATAAACATGACATCACATGATAATGGTATCACTCTAAAATTTGTCCCCGTTTTCGTAATGTTCACAGATTAATTGTGAAGTACTTCTAAAAATAATCTAATTATAAATAATTGCAGAAAAATTCGGATTATTTGTTCTATGGTATGCTAGACCTTTTTATCCATTTCACTTTTTAATTTTTTTAAGCAATGCCATATACAGGGGTGGGGATAGAGCTTGGTATGCAGACAATGATAATTCGATTAACTGCTATTCACAGAGCTACATCGTTGTATCCCTGTAGCAAACCCCATTAAAACTGTCTTAATTCGGGCTTCTTTTTTTTTCAAATTACAATGTTTTAATGTCCTTTAGTGGTCCACCGAGAGTTCAAGCCGCAGATATCACGATAATCGAATAAATACAATTGTTAAAACTTGATTTGATTAAATCATGCTTCATGGATGAGTATTAGAGACTACTGGAGTCATTTGTTGGTAGGATTTCATGCAAGTTTCCGGAAAAGAAAAAAAGTTGCGGTACTTAGTTAATGGATAATACGCTTGTTGAACTAATTCAAAGCGGAAACCCATTATCTTCTGGTGAGGCTTCGAGGCGCAAAGAAGCAAGTTTATGAGAGAGAAAAAAAATTGTCACAATAGTTAATGGATATTATCTCTGTTTATACAATTCAAAACGGGAAAAAAACTGAACGCAGACAGACTAGATATGAAAATACATTCTTGAACTTCAGCAAGTGATTTTAATGATTGCGAAACTGTATTCCCGATCAAATAGAACATAAAACGTTTGTAGTATGTCAAGTACTTAAACACAGTCCGTCTCGAGAATTGGGGTAATGTTTCTCACTGAGCTGGGTATGAAGAGAAATGCTATACCAGAACCAGTCTATGTGGATGATATGTACAACGATATTTTGAAATTGAAGAATTTCAGATATACTTTATTTAGTCAAAAAATGCAGTTGTAGTAAAAAAGATATCTAAACCCCTGCTAAATTTAAAAAGGCCAGCAATCGACGCGCTCACCAACTGAGCTATAGAGCTAGGCATCGAAACGGAAGAGACAAAAATGGCGGATATTTATATTTTCATCCACGTTTTAAAAGGAAAGCAGCCATTTTGACGGTGTAATGTACCTTCTTAACGAAGGCATTGTTAGGTAGATGCCGTAAAATCTAAAAATGTTTGTACTAATACAGTTGCACCTACAATCTTTTTTGAATGCGATATTAATAATAGACTAGTACATGCAAATCATATAATTATGTGAGGACACTAAACTCACCCCACTGCTCCGTTGCCCTCTGATGATATTCTACCCAATGTTTGAGTATTCATAAAAAAAATTTACACATTCCATTCATAAGATGCGAGGAAAAACAAATTATAATTCTTCGATCCGCTTACTGGGCACATTTGTCGAAGGTCTGTAACTCAGCATGACAGCGGAGAGGTTCCGAACGAATAGAGCTGTTTGAAAATGCTCTCACCAGTGAAGTCAATACATTAAGAGATGTTAATGAAATTATGTGCATTGAATGTCAATAGTGCATTGTGTGACAGTAGCTTACATGATAAGGTGCTTGTTACGCAATCGGGAGATCGAGGTTCAACTGTCGATGCCTGTACCTGTACCTTTTGTCAATCTCTCTACATGGTAGCGAGTGGTTCCGCACTAGAAGTGAGGGCTACGGGTCCGTTACATTGGTAGCGAGTGTTCCGCACTAGAAGTGAGGGCTACGGGTCCGTGGGGGTAGGACATTAAAAGAGGACGACCCTTATTAAGGTAGACGTTTACACAATATAGAACGTTCACTTCTGCTGTCATGATCACCATTGGTACCGTATATGATTTATATTAAAGGTAGTCATTTGTGAGGCTTAGTTTTGCTCGTAGTGAGTAGATATTGGTAATCATTTTATTTTGCCTACATTGTATAAGAAGTTAAGCAACTACGTTTTATTTATCTTTTTATGTCCATAATTTGTTATCACTAGAGGGAATAACACAAGACGGTGATGCATGTACATGTAGTAGAGTGTCTTTCTTTTCAAGTTATACAGTATGTGTAAAATGTAACTGCGAAAATAACGTAGGTCATCTTTTAAAACAGTAAAACTTCAAAGCCCTAGCCTGCTCGCGTCTTTAGCAACGACCTAGTTACAATGGAAATGTGTAAGTTAGCTGTGAATTCGTATCTGTTTCAGTGACGAAAGAAATAATAAAGACACAATTCAGAAACTAAACACTTCGTTATTACGACATAAATATTCACCAAAATTGATCATCCACAATATACCGGTATATTGCAATATCCAAACTAACAGACTACAACGTATAGCTATGATTTTCAAAGACAATGCCCAACTCTGTGATGAATTTTACATCATGAAAGTATTAATGTACTAACTCTCCCCCCCCCCCGATTTTGTTTTTTTGTTTGTTTGTGTTTTTTTTTTAGGGGGGGGGTGGTATTTTTGTTGTTTTTTGGGGGGTTCTTGGCTTTGCTTTGTATTTTTTTTTTTTTTTTTTTACACTGGATTAATTGTGCATGTATGTATATTGCATTAGCGAAAATGTATCTGACATAAAACAACTTGCAGACAGCATCCCCCGCTTTATTCAGATCCATGTTTGGTTTTATTTTCCTAAAATGACCCGATTTAACACTGAAATGAAGTACTTTAATATCCTGTGAACAGACTTGTAGAAAACGTATACACCAATCTGATTAAAATATCTCTCGTAAAGCGCCGTACCTAAGACTTTTCTTTCGTATCCTCATTGTGAGAATACACCCAAATCTTAATTGGCATTTATTGCACTAATCAACGAAAAATAAGTTATATTTATCACGTTCTGCTTTAAGATCAATAACCACAAAACAAAGGTATACCGCGGCTCATCACACAAATATCTCCTGGGGAGTGGAAGAATTACATTACATATAAAGAAACCCTAATATTATTTTCGAAGCGAACGGAGCTAAACAACCAATATGGGAATAGAAGATTGCATATCAAGGACGTGTTATGCTGAAATGACTCCAATTATATGCTTGGACGCGTTTTTCTTCAATGTCAAATATGGGAAAGTCGATATCGGTTTTCACTTTATTAATTTTCATGATTCCATAAAACTAAGAGACTTATGGTATTTTTTTCGTCTTGTAAAAAATGCCAACATTTGCAAATCTTGAGCTGTATATCAATAATATCAATTGCGTTCTTGAAGGAAAATCATAGATCGTACATTACGCAAGTATTTTACATTTTAAAGAAGGGGGGATGGTTTAGAATATTTGACGGGTGCAGGTAATGAAATGCTGCCGTGTTTAACTCGAATCGCAGATACATGTACATTTCCAACGCATACACGTCCCTGATACCTTTAGCAATGGTTATTTAATATTAAATACCTAGTAGGTGCTGTGGTCGAATTTGAAAAATACTAACTTGCTGTTAGTAGTTTTATTTCATTCGAGATATGCGCACACTATAGATATGCCAACAGCTGACGGTGAAGTGACATAGGACCGCAACAGTAAGATTCGTTTTCGTATCAATGCCTACTGGGACAGGGTAGGTCTGGTTTTAACTGTCTACTGGGACAGGGTAGGTCTGGTTTTAAGGTCACTTAAAAAATATGTAAATGCCAGGCAACATTACGCAGTATCGGGATCGAGATTTAAACGCGGGAAAAGTGAGCGCCCAATCCCGACCGACCTACAGGTTTACTGAAATAGTACTGCGTGTCTTCGCTCTACGATACAGTGTAATTCATATAAAGTTGTATCACTGGTCAAATGTTTCTGTTTGGTGATCCAATTTAAAAACTTCAGGTCCCTGGAGAATTTTCTTACTGGATAACCCTAAAATAGATCTTAAGTTTCGAGAAAAACATGATTCCAATTAGCAATCTTCATCTTGTCACGTGATCTCAGAAAATTATCATTTCAGTCGCCTCACAGCTAGCAGTGAAAATTGCAGTCTAATTTGAATCTAAATTGCCATTCGTTTTGTGATATCGTCTCTTCTGTCGATACCAAATCAATTTGTACTTATCCCGGCCAGGCATGCGGGGACCCTTAACTATAAACACAGTCCATGATAACCAAAATTCAATAACCGCTCCAAACCAATACCAAGATACGTTATTGATAACGCGGGAAAAGTGAAATCTTTGCTGAAACACGTGACAGAGGAAAGCCCCAAAAATCAAATTACAGTGGCCTGTTTTACGAAAACGATAATTTTCCTGCCAAAAGGTATACGAAAGGGTACTACATATTAAGTTCAAATCACTTAACAACAAAATTGAATCACGCGCAGTCTGTACAACGATTAACTGATTCCACTTCCATCTCATACTGTAGCTTATTGGATTTGTGATAAGCTCTGAAGATTTCTGATTAGTATACTAATATTTAGCAGAAAATATATTTTTTTTTCAACAACATAATCAAAACAAAGTGAAATGCGAGTTATGAAAGTGTGCATAATTGTTCCGTACGCACATATTTAAACATAGAGATTAAACTTGTAGAACGTTCTTCTTTGCATACATGTATACATTTCCGTGCCTGGGAAATACGTGAATTGTAGTTTGGTTTAGATACGTGAATATGTAGTTTGATTTTCACTGTAGATATATGTGAATACATGTATGTAGTTAGTTACATTATACTTATTTACATGCAGTATTTTATATTTACACCCCCCCCCCTTTTTTCTTCTAGGCTATTTAAGGTGGAATGCTACACCAGAGAAATTTGACGTGGATGAAAAATAGAGGATATGTTAAATAATATTTGAAAAAAAAAGATTCAAATTCACTCAATTTCGTCAAAAAATGCAGTTTTAGTAGAAATCAAATTGAAAAAGAATTAAAACCCCTGCTGGAATCGAACCCGCGACCCGCAGTCCAGAAGGCAACCCGCTAACTAAATTTTAAATGAATTGATATATAACCCTGATAGTGATATTTTCATCCATGTTTCGAAAGGAAGACGGCCATTATGACGATGTAGAGATCTACCTTAAGCGAGTTTATGACAATGAATTCTATCAAATACGACCTTTATATTTTTGTATATGGATTATTTTTCGTAAACTTGTACGAAACTGATGTGCTATAACGCAAACTCTTAAGTATCTAAGGAAGCACTCATTTTTGTCGATGACCAAAATAATAGTTTCGTCATTTATTGCGCACATGAACGGAGTAGTATCATCCCTCGAGCAATTACAATAGTTTTTTTATTTGCGTTTTGATGTGTAATAATCTATTACGGTTAAATGGTCCTTCTTATGTGAATTATACCCTTGATGCACGATATACCAATGTAACGGAGCGATAATCATTCTGCTCCCGTAATGAACTGCCTTTATATGTCAATGGACATGATGGAGTTAGTCCTACTCGAAATAGAAGCAGTCTGCTATCAAGTGGCTAAATGCACAACTGGGACGAACTAAACAGTAGTAAGTGTCAGGATTTGTTGAGTATTGCTTTATTGTGACCGAGAATCTAAAAGCTTCAAAGCACACTGTGCAATCCTAAAAGACCCTCAATCCCCCATACAAATTACAATAAACTGAATTAGACGGAACAGGCCCCAGGTTGTTCAAACGGCACTGTTCAGTGCACATAATAAGAACAATATTAAGTGTGTTTTTGTGTCTTTGTTTTACAATAGCCAGACATTATCGCAAAGCGCTAGTTTTTAAGTAGGTAGCTGGTTTGAATACCGACTTATTGATGCGGCAAACACATTCTGTGAATCCTTGCTATCAGGTATTCATTTGGTAAATATTCTCCTCGTCCGCTCTCGACAGAATCCCTGTATCTTTTATTGTATATGTCATGTTCGTTAATCAATGCTGCCACAATCAAGTCACTGTTTGTGTGTGTCACGCGTGAAATACTTCACATCTCTCCGATTCATTGTTACCTATTGAATAATAGTTCATTTTCCTCAGGCTGATCTCGAAGCCAAAAGCTAATGGAGAAGCATATCTATTTTGACATAAATGATACCAATCTGGCGCTACTTTGGGTTCACTTTGTTCGAACTTCATTGAGTTCCCCATCTATTGCGATCATTACCGACGTTGCAAATCACATTTGAAATGAACAAGGGATATAAATAACAGAGTTTCAAATGTTAAATGTCACGTACCTGAACAGAAAACATCTTAAATTCTGGTAATTAGGTCCACATGTTTTATCACAATTAATATAGTCTTTGACTAAGTCTGAATGTAGAAACAGAAAGCAGCTTTCACTACAACTTTCTGATATAGAAATTCACATGTCCGGGTAGTATAGGTCTTCTGACAAGGAAACACGGAAGGACCGTACCTTCTTGACACGGAAGGACCGTACCTTCTTGACAATATAAACGTGCGTTAAAATTAACGATTACCTTACCTTTATCTTTAATCAAAATCGCTCACACAAAACCTATAGCAGGATATCGGAAAGATGTTGTACCACTCACGCGCTAGTACAACACTGTACTACACCAACACGTTTCCCTATAGCTATATGATTACGTAGTTAATTTTCATCTCTTAAACTCTTTATTGCACGGAGTTTGAGGATGCACCTTTCAAGTCAAATTAATGTCTAATTAATAAATCAGCAGACGGTAGTGGTGTGGTTTATCTTCACGTGGCTGCCGCCTAATACGTCAGAACTCTACAAACAGCAAAGCTTATTCGGAAAGGCGATTCGAACAGGGCTCGAATAATGCTAACGTTACGGATAGACTGGTACCCCTTGATTGGTGTTGTACACTGATGAGAGAAGCAAGCGTCAACAGAGGTACCAGTTTACGATACGGATTGCTTTTATGACATCATCATGTGCAGAAAATGCACAAGAAAACAACAATTAAACAATGTTTTGTCAATAGTGCATACTTTCCCTTGTCGACGGTTCAAGTGGCATTCCAAATTTAAACAGAACAGCGTAGCGAAAACATGACTGACACGCTTTGTATTAATTTTACTTCAGTTTGTCATGCTGAGTGTAATTAACAATAAAATCTGATAACTTACCTTTTGCCGTATAGACAGATGAGGCCAAATATCTAGAACTGATCAGGACAGCGGCTCACAGTGACTGAAATATAAAGAGATAACATCTAAATGGTAACCCCACGAAGGTTTGCTTTCATGTACCTATAATTCGTATCTGTCAATATCGCCTCGGTAGCTGGAAAAGCTAATCAAGGTAGGTGATAATGCAGTATAGTCCTCTGTAATCAGTACATTTATTAACTTCATTTGCACTGCTTTGAAGAGGTTCTGGAACAGAATTACTAAATTATATGTTTGCAAATATTTTCTCACAAGGTAACATCTATACTCAAGAGATATCTAGGATTAAAAAAAAACCGTCAAAGCTTGATAGACAGGAAAACCCTTGTGTTTGGTATTTTCATCAGAAGATGAGAGCTTAATGATAGACGCATTTCACACGTCCTAAATTTATATGTTCATGGAACAGTATCCCAATTCAATGAGATTACTGTATAGCGGGTTCATATCACGGTCGCTTGAATTCGCGGAAAAACAAATCTTAGTTTTTGATATGAAAAATTAATTCACTGAATGTTAAATTCGCGGAAATTTTGTTTCAGCAAATATAGCGAAAATTAACTTCGCGAGTTAATTTCCCGCTATGTACAGTACTCAGAATTACATATTCTTTGCAAGCAAATTCAGCCACCACAGTTCGCGACATTTCTAAAGGAAACACTCCGTACAAGCAGGATGTGTGATTGTTTTACTATCTAGAAACAAGCGTAGCAATCTGTAAAAGACCCACATATTAGACTGAAAATGAATTACAAAGGAATTGCATGGCAAGCATGTTTTGGATAATTATTTTTTTCGAGAAGTGTTGCACTTTACAAGTAGACAGTAATGTCAACCAAAAATAAATCAGCTCTTATGTAAAACCTGTTCTTCAATCAATACAGCATAATATTGTGTTAGACAATTTAGCGGCTATCAGTTCTATTACAAGAAGCAATTTAGTCAACATTGTCAAAATATAGATAATGGACGAAGTCATTTATGCAGCATTAAATTCTTTCCTCCCTTGATTACATGCAGCGAAAAATACTCAGAATTTAAACATTTTCTACCTGTACATACAATGAACTTCGTTTCTTTATAAATATACATGTATAATATAGGTTTTAAAGTCATATTGAAAGGTCGATGTTTTATCTTAAACTATGTGGGCCGTACAATGAAACAGATTTAAAAAAAATATTGAATGTAAAATAAATTGATATAAAAAATAAAATCGATCAAACCATATCCGTTTGTTGAGATTATCAATATAGAAGTAAACAATGTAACATAGAAATGACCATGCTTTATTAATAGCATACCCGTTATTATATGATTTAAGGAAATTAATTTGATAGTGTTTTCATTTATAAATCAGGGTTTTTTTTCTCTATACATATAAATGTTCTTTGAACGTTGAAAGGAATGCCCTCTGAAGAGAGTGAATGGGTAAATAATTTTTATTTGTCTATTTTTATTTTTTAGAATTGATGGGGATGTCTGTTCAAAGGATTCAAACAAATCAAATTACAGAGCCCCGGGATCATTAAAACTAGACATCTCAGTTTTTCATCAGACCCCGGATCATTCACTATAGACGAGCTCGTTTTCATCAAGCCCCGGATCATTCACTTAGACGAAGCTCAGTTTCATCAGAGCCTCCGGGATCATTCACCTTATAGATCGACTCAGTTTCATCAGAGCCCCGAATCATTCAAATCTTAGACGAGCCAGTTTTTCATCAGGCCCCGGATCATCAACTTAGACGAATGTCAGTTTTCATCAGAGCCCCGGGATCATTCAACTTAGACGAGCTCGTTTTCATCCAATTCTCACTTCGATAAAGGGGCATACAGTGAAAAAAGAGTGAGCACATTTACATGTAAGTATTACGGTACCGGAGCCTGGTCAGCTTCGTAAGTGTGTGCCGCTTTACATGTTAGAGCAGTTAATAGTATTAATAGATGTTTTTCCTTGTGCAAGAAAATTAACTATTTCATATCACAATAAACGTACGCACGAAAACTGTCCGAGAAGCACATAAATTACAGAAGAATGTGCACGGAATACTATTTTAATAAAACCTTAACATTATAACGAGTGTGGATTGTGAAATTACACTTTGAAAAAAATTCTAAAGTATCAAAATGCTCATTTTAAGTATGCTCATTTTAAGTTCAATGTAAAAAAGTTATTAGACAGTCAGAAAAAAATACCCGAAAATATAAACTGAAAAATCCTCATTTAAGTGGCTATTTCCGGAAAACTATATTAAATAAAAAAATTGAAGAAAATAAACAAAATGTATATTGCTTCACCTAGCAGCGTTTATAAAAAATATATATACAAAAAGGCGAAGTTAACATTGTGTCAAACGTAATATATATGACGTCAATGGCGTCTCAGCAGTAAAGACAGAGAAGCCTCACAATAGTAGAAATCGTGCATCGGATTGTCACAGTTGGGCATTGTCCGTAGCATGCAGGTGATAATCTGAGAGAGAGAAAGTATGATTTTTTTACCGACATGATAACATCAGCAGACCATCTGACACATTTTTTAAAAAAATAGATATATTTTAATATCAGTATACTTTTATGTAAAATACTCGAATCTGATTGGCCAAGGAACAGTTAAAAAACCGCAAATACCTGCACTAATATATGAAAGATCGCATGGCTTGTACATGTTTTTTTTTAACATTCAGGATAATAAAACAAATATTGCAAATAGTGCATGGGAACGTTGAGGCTATGCCACGGTTGACAATGTTTTTCTCGGGGTGAACATTTTTCAATGTTTCCCTCAGCTACATGCAATATTTATATATTATACTTTATGTCATATATTTATTAGCTGTATATGTTTAACGGAGCAAAATACTAGTTAGACGAGCATTAACGAGACGAAAAGCTTTCGATTGTGACGTCGCACAATCACAACGTCAAACGAGAACATTTTGTAACGTATTTCATAAAACAAAAAAGTAACCATCAAGCGAAATGCAGATTTGTTTCAGATTAGAGATACATGTACATGTAATTATATATCTCCTAATTAATTTATTTATCTGGACTGGCTACTATCCCACATATTTTGAATAACTCTCATATTAGCCCTCTCGCTTGCACCATTAAACTTCTATAGTGAGACAATACAGTTGTCACGCTGCACATGAGGGAGATATCACGAATTGTCTCCCTTCACGTGACCTGCCTTCGACCAATGAAATTTACTTGATTATTCTGAAAAATGTAAATGATGCATGGAAACAGTGGAACAGTGGAAATGGTCACCCCAAGAAAACCATTGATGAGCGAGGCGTAAGCGGAGGTCCACAGTTGTTTTCAAGGGTGACTATTTCCATTGTAACCCTCTCTTGCATGCATTATTTATCATATATTATATTAAATGCAATGAACTACGTATTAAGTATGGTGAACCGTACGCGCATAAATTTCGTGCAGTCCACATATTTTGGAATATCAACCGTTGTCAAGCAATGTAAATTGTTGCGTTCTAACGCACCGTGGGGCGCGGTTTATCATTCAGTGGGTAACAGTGTACATATAGTTTATCAAAGGTTTCTCAACCAATCAGAATCAATTAATTTACATGAAAGTATAATATTACGAGTACATAGATATTGCATTTGATTCATAATTACTTTTTATCACCAAGATTAATTCGGCTTCACAATGCGTGAATGAATAATGATGTGTCTGTTCCGTATACTATATATAGGGGGTGAGGTGTGTGTTGAATAAAAATATCGTATACATGGCTAATGACTTAATGGCTTTCTTATACTGTTTGATATCCACTTTATACAAATTTAGTGCTAGAACGCACAGACATTGAATTGGAGTAGAGACCAATTTGATGTATCCAAAATGATTGGCTTCTCGTTTCTATATTGCTCATGAGGTTACAGACCATTGAACCTGCCTTCTAATATATCAGGCCTGCCACAAGTCGCAAAGGAATGAAATGTTTAGAACGAGTCCCTCAAACTTAATCAAACCAACGCTCTTCAAAGTTATCATATATCTCCTTGTCTAAATGAAATTTGGGGATTTCAAAAATCAATATGGTGTGCATGAAGTCATAAACATTAGCTATTTTAATGTTTTTATGTATTGACTTTGCTTTCCATAAGTCAGGAGTGTATTATATGCCAGCATCGCACCCTATTAGTATTAACCCTCATTTTGATATGGCATCATAATTATCTATTGATTGTAGAAGCTGATGTGCTACATGTAATTAGGTCGACGCCCACATCTCTTCATTATTCAATATCCTATATGGACTCGTTGCTTTTACTCTCGCCAATTTTCATTGATAACAAACACCATACTCAATTCAAATGCGAATTTAAGTTGACAATTTTAATTGCGATTTACATTTCCTTTGTGGATTGGCATATACATGGGAACACCATTAAATCTGTCAGATTTCCAACAACATGGGTCATTCCACCCTCACCTTTAAAAGACTGCTAGGTGGGATAGGCTGTTTAGTTTGTGTTTGTAAATTGCAAATATCATGTTCTGACCAGTGATCACTTTTAAATTGCTTGCTTGGTGAAAAATCAACAGACCAAAGCGAAATTCAAACTTGATCACTGTTATGGTAATGTATCTTAAGTTTTAAGTCTAAGGGCAAGAACTTGGTGAAAAATTAAGGGACTTAAAACGAAATTCAAACTTGATCTGTAACTTGTTATGGCAGAGCAATGCACCAAATATCAAATGAATACTGCAAGAACATCTGTAACAATTTTGATTTTGATTAACCTTGCATTATGCATTATTGCAGGTATAGCAATAGAGGAGAAATGCATAATGTAGAGTTGTTTGAAATTTGCATTTACCTTTCATTGATTTTAGAACAAATTTATCACATCAGCATTTTTGCTAGTCTGTTTTGGTCAAAAGTAATGGAAGAGCGTTTATTTTTAGTATCATTGTCCACACGTATATAAGGACTGTTTGAACAGAGCTATCTCCTCTGCTGGGCGAAGGACTAATGGCCGTGCTTCAAGAACTCGTGTTCGTTTTTAAACTAACATAAGGGGTGGTTTTCTTGCAAATGTAAACTACAACCGGCAGAGTCAAGATTCATTTTGGTTAGGGTAGAATTGGATATTCCTTACATTAGCATTTTTTAAGGCTATTTCAGCGGTACATGTTACTTAATTATTACTTTGATTAGGTAGAGAGACGTTGGAACGTGAACTTATTGTTATCAGACTACTCTTAAACATTTTACTCTTCTTTAATAAATTTATATAAACTTTACCTTTTGTTTTATTGAAGTGTTGAACATAATCAAGGATCAAATATTGAATTCGGGATAGAACAGGACCACGTTTACTGTTACATGTGCGCACATACATGTGTGCTACCAAAGATTTTATCATAATCCGTGGGGTCCCGTTACAATTTTTGGGGGCTCGTCCGGGATTCCTTGACAGAAACTCTTGTCTTCACTTCAAATATCAGGATACTTAATTCAAAGAGTAGGCAAGGGTTTTATTTCCTTCCTAACCAAACATTTTTTTTTCTTATGTTTTTTCTGTACCGTGATTGGTACAAGTTTAGTTGATAGCTTTTGATCATCTTTGTTTTTCTCCGAATTCAGGCTTATGAAGTTATTTTGAACTAAGTTCATTGCTTCTCTAGAACACCATTTTTTCAAAGTTTTCATGTTATCACTGATTTTCGACTTTAGTGGAATAAGTCGATGAGAGTTATTTTATTCATAATGAAATACCGTAGTTGACTAAATGTATAATTCTTAGAAGTCGAACAGTACATTTCAGTCATTCATTTTATCAGCACAATATGTACAGATACGTATCATGAGAGTTTAGCATTCCTTTAGATATAATGCTTTCCGTAGATGACATTAGTATTTGTCTCCTGGTATTGATACTGGAATCACCCCTTTAAAGTTAGATATTGTGATTATGTAGAGCCGGAAAAGAGTTCTGCGAACGCGAGAAGAGCGTCTGCGATACTTTGGTAGTCATAGATAATCTGCTTATTATATTTCTGTTTAGTAGATCCATCTATGGAAAAGGGAACTCAGGAGACGTATATGGAGTTCCGTTCATGGTGATTTTGGTGGCTCGTGCGGAGGATGGAGAAGAAATTCCGTTGTTCACGTGCATCGAACTTGTACCACAAGACTTAAATTCCACCAGGATTCCGGAAACGACATTATCAGTGATTTTAACTGTGTGCTATTTATGAATATCTAAAATTGTCTAGTTTAATATTATTGTAACAAATTGTAATTTTGTTTTAAGGAGGGAGAATGTAACAATTTTGATTTTGATTACCTTGCTTATGCGTTTTGCAGGTATAGCATATAGAGATCGCATAAGTAGATTTTTGAATCTTGCATGTTTACCTTCATTGCGCATGAACATTTATCACACCAGCATTTTGCTAGTCTTGTTTGGTCAAAAGGTATCGGACAGAGGTTTATTTTTTAGTATCGCATGTTCACCAACCGTATATAAGACCCGTTTGAGCAGACTATTCACTCTGCTGGGCGAAAGGACCTAAATGGTCCGCCCTTCAAAATTCGTGTTCGCTTTTTTAAAACTAACATAAGGGGTGGGTTTTTCTTGCTAAAATGTAAACTAACCCCAGGCAAGTCAAGATTCATTTTGGTTCAGGTAGAAATTGGATATTCCTTACATTGCATTTTTTAAGGCTATTCAGCGTGTACATGTTACTGAATTAATTACTTTGATATGTAATGGAAGTCGTTGGAATCGTGACTTATTGTTATACGATACCTTAAAACCATTTTTACTTCTTGCTTAATACAATTTATAAAATACCTTTGTTTTTATGAATGTTGACATATCAAGGAATCCACATATTGATCGGGCACTAAACAGGCCAGTACTGTTACATGTGCAGCCATACAAGTGTCGCTACCTCAAACGGATTTTTACTATACATCCGTGTGTGGGTCCCGTTACACATCGAAAAGGTGCGGAAACTGATTTACTGGACTGACAGCACACTTAGTCCCCTTCAACGTGCTAGTTTTGAGAAGGTAAAACTCCTTAAAAAAAAAACCAGAAAAAGCCACGAATATTTCTGGAAAACTCTCCAAAGATATTTGAGGTATTTTTAAAGGCTTGATAATGAAGACTTACACGTGTTACGCATCTGTCATGAGGGTAAACATGGCATACATGTAAGTTCAACTCCCAAGCTGTCCTATATGCACAAGTAGCTATCTTGTTACATTATGGTCATGATTGATCAGATTCCCTTTTGTATTCCTTATGCGAGTATATCAGTGGATTGCTCATTAAATTAAGCAGACTCTATGCCTTTAATACAAGACCGGTCAACGAGGAACGCTTACTCCCATAGTTACTTCCACCTGACACACAGTGTTTTCTTGAATCACTGACCAGTGCTTAAATCGATAGTTAAATAGCTTTTTTTATAACTGGTAAAAACAAAGCTCATTCGAAAGTGAATGATCATTCTCGCGAATGATTACTTTATTCCTTCTCAAATGCAGGTACATTCGCGCACAACTCGCAGTGAAAATACAGTAATTTTGTCATTCCAAACCTTTCAAAATTATTTAAGATGAACTACATGCAGTTCCCACAACTAATGTAAGACAATTTTAGTGATTTTCTTATACGTCGACAATACCCGCTCTGGCATTTTCCGATACTAAAAAATCAGAGAATGATTTGAATGTTCATAAGATTCATAATATGCTCTTTTTCTGTAAGGGATAGTCAATTTTATGACTTATTATATCATACATGGATAAGTGGCAATTACATGCTTCCATTTCTTGGAAGCTATGAGAATAAATTGTTATTTTACGACGAAATGCCATTTACAATGAGCACTGGGTGATACAAACCGACAAGAAGGTGTACATTTGGAAATGTATGTTTAACATGCTTAAAAAGGATATGGACTTTTTTTCGGTAATGAAAATATAATATATTTGCTAGTTGATATCATCGTTGCAAAAGATGGGGATATCATACAATATATGAAATACTAAAATGCTGACATTGAAATATTATATGTATACTTTCGCTATCCATCGCATACCGTTTATGCCCACGTACACTGTAAACAAAGATTTGGGGGCATAAATAGTTTTTGGTTAATCTGTCTCTCCACAAAAACTTTTAACCTTGGTCTTAACGTTTGAATAAATGATGCTAGGGCTTTCCTATTTTATATGTGTATTCCTTGGGATACGAGCTTTCTTTGAGTACCAAAATTACTACACTGCCCAGTGTTCAGATACATATCTTGTTATTTTATTACATTCGTTATTTGTCTTGAATTCTTACAGGGACATGAACATTATTATGGTTATTCACAAACGAAATCAAACAGAGACATTGTTTCGTTCAATAATAGGAAGACGTTGTATGAAGAACTGCACGTGGTGCTGTAGAGTACAATGTCATTAAATATTCTATTGCCTACAATTTGCGATTACATATTCTGTAGCATGCTGTTTAATATTGATTGAAACTAATCAAGCATGCTCAGTGATTGCACATAATGTTTATGTTCAGACAGATATTATCTAATACCTCTACCATCAACGTTTCAAAAAGTATCAACTCCTTCATGGCACCTGATTCTGCCTTCGCTTTTGTCGGAGGTTCGTGTTGCCCTACACCCGACGTTGTATATGTTTGTTTTGGATTTTTATTATGATTACGTTTAATGAAAGGTTAATTTTTTTATTTTTTATATTATACCCTAAAAAATAATAAAACAAAAACAAAAACACCCCCCCCCCCAAAAAAAAAATCAACAACAAAAAAACCCAGAAAACTCTGAAATTAATTCGTCGGTGATTTTATTTCCACTAATATTGTATACCAGATTACATTTTATATGGGAACCCACGATTAATGACGACGTCTCAACTGCAAATTGTCAATATTCAGAGTACGAATATGGTAAAAGTCACGTGGGAAACAGCGAACAAAACGGTTTGCTTTCCCGCGGAATGCAAGCATGGTACGGACCTGGACGTGTTTCTGTACATTCCTGGCGGTTTATCTACATTTTAGTATCCCGGAATGAGATTCCAAGTAATATTCCTGGAATCCATCGGATAAAATATTTCTAGCACGACATACTTTGACCAATCTCTAAATGTCGTGAAGAAATGCAAATTACATTTAAATTTATCAAAATTCTGGGGAAAGCAGGTTTTTTTGCGTGAGCAATTGCAACATGCATACATGTTTTATTTTAAATTGAAAATTTCAGGGTATTTTTTAGTACATGTTTATCCTCACTGAGTGACAGTGAAGAAAATATATAATAGTGCAATGATATATAGGACTACAGGTTCATGTGTATAGCCTCAACCGTGCAGTTAGTACAGTAGGGTGAGGGTGATTGACTTCAAGCAAATATTGCCCGGCTTTTCTTCCGAATGTGTTCAAATTAACTACTGCAATGTTGCTCTATTAATAAATGGCCATATTGATAAACGTTGACCATTGCTGGACAATGGGAGATGAAATTGTCATTGTCAGAACAACAATGGCTGAATGGGACTTCATTTGAACTTCAGGAGACAAGAACAAGAGAACAATCAAGAGGAAATTGTAAATGATATTTCAAATGTTGAATGGTTAAATGTAGTAATGCTAATTAATAGAGGGCTTATATTTTTTCAAAGTAAAATGAAGAATTTCATATTGCTTATTTTTGTAAATTTTACACCAGAATAAAGTAATGGAACTTTCCCAAGGAATGCAATAAATGAATTGTTCCCATTCGTCCACTTTAACTCCACTTTAACTGACCGAAGTACAAATGCGACACTTTTTGCATTGTATCTATTAGGAATCATGCACTAGAGTGCGTTAGCATCGATATCTATAAAATAAAAATATCGAGTGGTCCCGAGTTGAATGAACACTTTTTACTCTATAACTAAAAACTTATAAAGTTGCATACCTTCAATGAAGAAAATAAAAAAATCCCGACTTGCTTAACCAGGAATTATAAACGAGCGTTGTATATAAATCCAATATCCAACTGCCAGTTGATCTTCCGAAAAAACAATGCGACTTTTCTCTTCTTACTCTCGATCTATATTGGTCTGGGCGTATTTAAAGCCGATGGATTAATTTCTGGTATTCACTAAGGTTATCGATTGGTCGTCTTCAATCAGTTCCATATATACTTCTATGGCAAACTAACGTTTTGAAATTTGTGAAAATTTCTGTAAAATCTCCCGATGTTACATTAGGAATTTTGAAATATCATTTTTTTTTTTTTTGCACACGATATATTTATGTATCTGCAATCACATATTGTCCTGATTGTATGTAGGTTAAAACATGCATCAAAAAGGTCGACATTAATTGGCCTTGTAACATTATTTGTAATGTTCGGCAATATAAAAGTTACTATTTTAAATTAACAAATGAACAGCTGCGCTTTGTGATCGTCGATCGACTTAAGTGAGTTACATAACCCAGGGGCATTCTCTGCACACTGATAAGCTCTGTATGATTTTTTTCTATGTTTTGTTTAAGTACATTGCGCTAATAGTAATAGTTCCGTTGGAACAAGTGGATCATGCTGCGCCCCGCCCTGTTTTACATGTGCGTTATCTTTCCTATTCATATATTGTTCCCCACATCGGCTTCCACGAGGAGATATTTAACACTAGCGTTCAATGCACATCAGAAAACCTCCTTTGAGATGAAATAAAAACATCGAATTCTGTGTAAAGTTGTGCACTAAGAATATCTGTTAGGAACGTATGTTAGTGTTCTGACGCAGCAGGAAAAGCTAATATTTCGTTATGATAACTTGTTGCACCTGTGAGTTTTTATTAATGAATCCATAAAAAAAAACAACAAGTGTTACACGATTCTTCAGAAGTGATTTCTGCCATTCAATGGCTTTGCTTGGTTGTCACATGCAGAGAGAGAGAGAGAGAGAGAGAGAGAGAGAGAGAGAGAAGAGAGAGAGAGAGAGAGAGAGAGAGAGAGAGAGAGAAGAGAGAGAGAGAAATCTACTGGTTTGCAGCTATCATCTGCCCATCCAACCCTCCATCGCTTTTGGGGGAGGGGGGGGGGGGCAACCACATATATTTCATCCCAAGATTCCTCTAGGCATTATTATTTAATATTAAATTCTACATGGCTATAACGACATACATGTATATAAACTTTTCGTTATATACATGTATCTTTTGATTATATGCATGGATTTGTACACTACAATGCCGGATTCCTATAATTTCCCCAGCAACCACACAGTTAATATGTTCTGATTAAACTAATACTTCCGGTAAGTAATTGTCACACTGGTTTCTTACTCTTTGTCCGCAAGATATCCCTTAAAGACCTCGAGGGATTTGAGGAAGTTTTTGTGGAATAATTTGCTTTAATTGGTGAAGAAAAGATTGATAAGATTTGGACGCTAATTTGGATACGGATGCTGGAATACAAGATAATTTATGATCGATTAAGGCAATGATGCATCGGGATCGGGATGTTAGTACATGTATTAAAGAACTATTGGCCTCATTGACTGGTAAGAGGGGGCGCTGCGGTTGATTCCCGATCATGGTATACTATTGCTGGGATTGCGAAGTTATTCGCTTTTTGGGTTCGTTTTAAGATTATAAGTTCTTGTAGACTCTACATTCAAACACTTAGTACTATTTTCTGAATACATATTGTAATCTTGCAATTTTTAATTAAGAATTTATAAATTGTTCTTACAATACATTTTTCAGCGACTGTCTTCATGGGTGCACAGTAAAAAGCAGTACATGTAGCACAAACTATATGTCATTGTCCGGGTTAGTTGTCGAGAGAATCATTAACCTGGTATTCACGTTTATTAACGAAATTTTATATTTACATTTTACTTTCCTATCTGTCGGAATTTCTAGCCGTTTAAATAGAAGCACTATCTTGCTCGCTTTGTTCACAGGAAATGGCTATGATTATTATTTGTAAACATATCAAAGGCAGATACATTAAGAGTAATATTTTTAGATATTTTCATTTTCACACTATATAAAAGTATATGTGATAATATTTCTTAGCAGTACCAGAGTATATACCAGAAGTCGTGCTTATCACATATTACACTGATAACCTCGTAGATTGATTGATTAAGTTTTATAGCTAAGCTGGCGGTATTTCTAACATATTTTAACTATATTCTAACATATTTTGACTATTCAGTTTTGACTGCAATTGACGGTTTTGTAGGGTTTTTTTTTTTTTGTATGTTTGTTTGTTTTGTTTAGTTTTTGTAGCTGTAACAATGTACCTAACAACATGGTCATGAAAATTTAGCGATAGCGAACTCATGAGTCCTAAACGGAATAAAAACTAAGAGTTGGACAAACTGGAACCCGCCATGGGCTGATTTGTTTGAGGGATTGTTTAATGATTATAATGAGTTCGCGTCCGTCGTCGTTTGTCTCGCGTCCGTCGTCGCGTCCGTCGTCGTTGTCTCGCGTCGTCTGTTATAACAATGGAACAATTCTAACGTCTTGATACCTTCCAGTCTAATTCTTTTGAATTTTGGTATGAAGCATCTTTGGAAATGGAGGGACAACAATTGTAAATGTCAGAACTCACAAACATCCGGGACCTTAGGTGCGACGGAAATTCCTAACAAAAGACCAATTGCGAGAATCTTCTCTATAAGCACAAATGTGTAGGAAACACTAAATGTATATAAACACTTAGAACAGGAAGACCTCTATCAAAATTATAATTTCATGATCCTTGGGGCAAGGGTTCTGACTCTACCGCGGTGCCAATTTACTATATATACATGTATATCTACCGTGTTACATCGTAGTAAGAGATCTATCATAAGTTTCCTTCTACTAGTATATCCAGTGTTATCCACATACTAAGGACATTACAATGTGTGAAAAACAATCTATTGCATCTGACTGGCGTCAAAGTAGCACTTGTTGTAAAAACTTAAAATCAATTCCGACTCAGGTTTTTTTTTTATTCTTTACTGTTGTTACCCAGAATTGATCCTATTTAATTTCGAGTGAAACAAGATAATATTAATTAGAATTTCTCGGTTGTCGTTCTTTTCCTTCCAATTAAATTGCGAGTAGTTTGCATGACCAGCAATATTGTGAATGGAGGAATAACTGCCCCCCCCCCCCTTTCAAAATAAGTCTGATATTCATTGGGTGTACAGAAAATGATACACATTGAGTGTACAAGAAATGAAAATGCAAAATCAAGTATACGTTTCATTTTATAGGACGTAATGCGTAAACAAAGGAACTCATTGCAAATGTATATCTCGTGGAGATCTAACAAGACTGAATAAAAACGTCTAAATTCCAATTCCATTTACAATGAGCAAACCGCAAATACCAAAGCCATAAATCCGCATACAGAGTGTTTTATCTATAGTGAATAATGAAAACAGATTGGTGTTATCAATATAACTAATACAACCTGCCATTGGGTCAAATGCTATCTGACGTGTTTCATAGCAATTGTGAGGCCGTTATTTATGTACACTGATTTTGACAACGGATCAAGTTAAAGGGTCCACGGCGGGTGTAATCGGTCAACAGGGGATGCTTACTCATCCTACGCACCTGATCCCATCTCTGGTATATCTAGGGTTCTGTGTTTATCAAACTCTTAATTTGTATTTCGTTCGGACGTATGAGATTTATCACTGTTCGTTATCTTCATGTTATTTTATTGAACTAACTTTATAGGATGCAATATCGAATACAGGTAGTACTGTATAGTTGGCTTGGAAGGGGGGGGGGGGGGCTGGGGGGTTTTCTCTCTCGTTTTTTTTTTGGTCTTTATTTTAACGTTTTGTTTGTTTGTTTTTTTTTATTGTTTAACTTTTTAGAAATGATATATATAAGTTACATATTGATAGTTCATATAATTTAACTGGATACAAATGTCACAGAATGTATGTTACAAGTTTTTTTTTAAAATAAATTATTTTATTTAAAATGAAAACAAAGTTTTAGACTCAAAATTGCGAAGTTAGATTCAATCCAACTATAAGCCTGTGGACTTTCAATTCTGCTTATAATCATTATTAAGTCTTAAGAATTTCTCCGAGGGCTTCCTTGAGAAATTGTAATTGTTTTACACATATCAACATGTATTTCCATAGGTTGATTGTTAAATTTATTAGATGATATCTATTATTTTTCAAAACTTTCTCGTTAAATCATTTGCTACTTTGATTTTTAAAACTTTCATGCTGAATCATTTGCTTAAACAAATCTTTGATGGCCTGTACTATCAAACCAGGGGTCCTGATACCTCCCTTTTCCTTGGGGACGTATATAAAAAAAAATCTCAATTGCAGTGCAAATGTTGTAAATTTGACGACGCTAGGCTTTCGCACGATGAAATAAACCCACTGCTACAGCCGTTAGTACTCTAAATATTTGTTTTTTAAAAATGTGGCACTAGCTCGTCTACACCTGTTGACGACCTATATGAAACGAGAATTTTTCAAATGGGACGTGAAAAGACACATGTCATGAAGAAATCCAATTTCACATGAATTATTAAATTTTACTCGTTTATGTGCGTCCCGATTCAAACACTTTTACACTTTTAACAATTTATGTGAAGAAAATAAAGGTTTCTGTATGGATGAAAATAGTTTAAAAATTATGCTTTTTTCCCCTAACTCTTTTAAAAGTATTTTTTTTGCATAGCAACCAATAGCAAAACGTTTCTATGGAATCTACTTACAATCCAGATCCATGACAACATCATTAAGACAGGACATCTTGATAAGAATTCAGAATCTACACTTTTCAGTAATGTCTTATAATTAACATAAATATCTTGATTAATGCACTTAGGTTCATCAATTGACGCAACAGTAAAATTGTTTTAGCATGAAATCCTATTGTACAATTTGCTGACATTTTTCACGGTCAAAGCCATGCTTTAGCTATACTCAAAGTAGATGAAAATTTAGTCTCATTCAACCAGACACTCCGGTTGTCTACGCAAATCTCCGACGAACAGAGAGTCTGGTAAAGACCCGCGATAATTACTGTTTACCCGTGGGGATCCGGGTTAGAATAGGTCCTCAGCATCCCCTTGCGTGTCGTAAGAGGCGACTGAATGGGGCGGTCATTCGGATGAGACCGGAAAAACCGAGGTCCCGTGTCACAGCAGGTGTGGCACGAAAAAGATCCCTCCCTGCTCAAAGGCCCTGAGTGCCGAGCATAGGCCTAAATTTTGCAGCCCTTCACCGGCATTGTGACGTCTCCATATGAGCAAATATTCTCGGTGGGACGTAAAACAATAAATAATCAATCAATCAATCAATAATTACTGTTACCGCTAGGGAGCGCTAATTCAGTTTCGGTTTGAATCTCCCCCACAAAACACAGTCAATTCCGAAAGATTTGATGTTAATTAATTAATACTTCATTAGTGATACTAAAGGAAAAATTACCATACAACAGAAAAACCGCGATCGCTGTCAACTGGAAATCATACTTTCACTTTGCCCTCCAAAGTAATTTTGGTAAAATTAAATACGCAACGGTTTTATCATGTCCCGTAGGTAGAACAGCTAATAAATCCTTTTCTCTTCTATCATTTTCTATTTCTAAACACTCTACTTGTAAATCCTCACACTTAAACGTCACTTTCAATCTATTACAGCTTTCTTCGATAGTCGTTATTTTCGATTGTGGCCTGATCAGCCAATCAAATCACATACCAGGATTCTGATAAGCCTCGTTTTGACGTTACAACGTTTTCGCGTATCTTTACCGACTCTCGGTTTACGGAGATAGCGAGCATCTGGTTGCACGAGACTAATGAAAATTATATAATATTTCACCGCTCCCGAGGGAAATTTAAACATGAATAATTAAAAAAAAATGGAAACTGGTCAATAGTGCGTAGAAAACTATTGTTGATGGTCAGTCTTTATTTACAAATAGAGGAAAAGACCAATGATTATAGCCAACCATTAGGTCGAATACTGTTTGATGTGATTCACGAAAAGGCGAAGATAACGAACAGTGATCAATCTCGTAAGTCTCAAACATTACACAACAAGAGGTGGGTAAAGTCGGGGCCCCTGGATACGATAGAGGTGGGATCAGGCGCCTAAGAGGAGTAAACATCCCCTGAATACAAACTGAAAGGCTTTTCTGTGTATTTTTTCTGATAAAGACTACATATTATTTCCTTTATCTGATCAAGAACTAGGGTGGGTGTGACCAGTCAACAAAGGATGCTTACTCCTTTGAGGCACCTAATTTTACCTCTAGTATGTCTAGAGGTCCGTGTTACATCCTGCTCCTGATTTTGTATCCCTTGTGTGCATTATAAGATTCATCACTGCTCGTTACCCTCACAGTTTCATTTAATCGAAAGTTATTGCAGACGCAAGCTTTCATTGGACAACAAATGAAAAAAAAAACCCTGATCGTTTTAATTTGGAAATTCCAGATTCATTTTTGAACCAATGTTGGAAAATCAATGCCACTTTAACACCGAAACACATAGCGGTGTACATAACGTTCCATTTCTTTTCTAGTTTGTTGGTTTTCATCCAATTAAAAAGCTCAAGGGGTTATTCACATGATGTAATAGTTGACTGATCACCGTGTGCCCAGTTTGTAGGAGAACTAAACACTTGTCATGGAGATTAGGAGGTTAGACCGGTTGTTCTGTATCCTGTATGTTGTTGCTCCTTTGACAACCTTTCGGTATACGATAGTCCAGAGTAGCGGCAAGTCCAGAGTCGCGGCATTTAGAACTGTCACGACTCAATCGGATGACCTCGCTCTTATTCGTCGAATTCTAGGATACTGTACAACTTGAGCATTTTACGGAAAGTAATGAGACGCAGTTTAAATAAGAAATGAATCATATTTTGTCGGGTGATGCAGATATCACCGAATTTTAGACGGTAAAACTCATCATTGCGCGAAGCGCATTGATGAAAAGTTTTACCGTCTAAAAATCTCGGTGATGACCTGCATGTTACCAGAAAAAATATAAGATTTATTTCTTATCATTTAATTTTATATTACAACAACAAAATAATGTTCATTAGACTTTACTTGTTGTTCAGGTACGTGATCGAAAAATCACCTCAATTCTTATAAAGCGTTTTAACCAATGAGAATCGGCGTTAGGTGATCACGTGAAATAAAATTAAATGATATATCATTCCACACATAGTTGACGATTAATTAAACTTACACATTCATTGAATTAAGTTGTTTTTAAATGATACTTAAACTCATATTCACATACATTGGAAAGACGTTAAATAAAGCGATCTGGATTACCCCAACGAGTTTGTTTTGAGTTTAAGAATTTTAGGATGGCTGTATGCAGGTAAGAATATCGCTGTATACAGGTAAGAATATCGCTGTATGCAGGTAAGGAAACTTGATTTACAGCGCATGCCAATGAGCGCGTGTAGAATTATATAATATATAATTACTCCTAGGATTTGGAACCTGGGATTAGCCCCTAAATTTGTTCCTTTTTGGCTAAACGTAAAATATATAAAAGACATTTTTATTTCGCTAAGAGTTTGTTAACACCAAAAGTACTTATTATATGCCCTATACTTACTTCCGAGTTTAGCATCCAACAGAAAAGGGCGAGGTGATCCGATTGCGACACAAGGGTTCCCCATCATGCATTGCGTCTAATGTGACGCTGCACCTCCAAATGGCGGCATTGCAATACGAGGGAAATCACCTCCAAAGGAAGTTATAGCAAGCTTAAACTGAGTTGTGAAAGAAACTAGGAACACTGATACATTACTTCAGAAAAACCTTTCAAACGCATCGATTCACGAATATCTAAACTAGTATTTGGTCTGCTTCACGGAATTGTACCTACTTACCGACTAGACCGTGTGAAAGAAACCCAAACAAAATATCTTATTTACTCCACTCACAACAAAACATTAAAAGTTCCATGGAAGAGAAATCTAATAATGTCCGTCGGACTAACGATAAATTAATATTTTATTGGTATTTGTAGTAAAAGTACCATTATTTCAATGACCACTTACGGAGTTTCAATAATCGTAAACTTAGTGGGGCTGTAATCATGCCATTATTCGTTTCTCTAATGTTTCATTTCTATGTATATTTCATTAGAAATAGATCACCCACCAGCAAACACATAAAGAGGGGAAGTCAGTTTCATCATGGAATAATATATGTATTTGATAGCAGGAACACCGTATCAATAAACGGAATTAAAAACAATATTTAATTTTTCATACTATATCGATAAATATGATACCTTTGTCATACAAATCGACATATGTAATGGGTTTGCATTGTGCATTAGGTATTGTGTTGTAACGAACCATTTATATAAGTTGTTAGATATATGACTTGATAACTGATTTAGTAAATAGACTATGAAATCATAAATCACCTTTAAAGTTACGTTCGGTTAAAATTTAATAACAATTTCAAAACATTTATTTGAAATACAATGATTTAGGCTTCCTAGAGAAAACTGTATCGTTACATGTCACAGCAATGGCAACATAATGAATATTCATCCCGCAATAAATACAAAACTAAAAGTAAAACAAACACGGATCCGGGACATAACAGAAGTGGTATCAGTATCAGGAATAAGCTCCCTCTGTTAACTGGTCACAGTCACCGCTAACCCTATATCTCAATTGGGTAAATGGAGTAAACTGTAATCAAAATCATTGTGAAAAAGAAAGAACGATCTAGATCTAAAATAAAGTTTGTTTTTGGATGCAAAAACATGTCTACCCCCCCCCCCCGTGCTGTCAGTTGAGTAGTTTCAAAGGAGTTGAGGTTTTTGGCAATTTCTAAGTTCAAACGGGCGTAATTCCACAAAATTAGAGAATCGAAATTTCCTGGTAATATGCATAACTACATATGATGTTTGCTACATGTCAAGTTTCTTAAAATTCGGATCAGTGGTTTCAGAGGAGTTGCGCTGACAAGGGTATTCAAAGAGAATTTCAGGCAAATTTCTAAGTTCAAACGGGCACAAAAATAGAGGATCAAAATTTCCTGGTAATATGTACAATTACATATGATGTCCTTGCTACATATCAAGTTTCTTAAAATTCGGATCAGTAGTTTCAGAGGAGTTGCGCTGACAAGGGTATTCAAGAGATTTCAGGCAAATTTCTAAGTTCAAACGGGCGTGATTCCCACAAAAATTAGAGGATCAAAATTTCCTGGTAATATGCACAATTACATATGATGTCCTTGCTACATATCAAGTTTCTTAAATTCGCATCAGTAGTTTCACAGGAGTTGCGCTGACAAGGTTATTCATGAGGATTTAAGGCAAATTTCTACGTTCAAACGGGCGCAATTCCACAAAAATTAGAGAATCAACATTTCCTGGTAATATGCATAACTACATATGATGTCCTTGCTACATATGAAGTTTCTTTAAAATCGGATCAGTAGTTTCAGAGGAGTTGCGCTGACAAACTTTGTGACGGACAGACGGACCACGGACAGGCCAAAAACATGTCTCCCCACCACCAAAGTGGGGAAAGACATAATTCATTTGAAACACGCCAGATAGCATTTGATCAAATGACAGGTTGTATTTTCAAATAAGATTATCATAATGGGCATATAATTTGCAAAATAATGACTGGAAACAACTGTAACATCAACTTATGTGTCAGTGGCCTGTCTCGACTTTAAAAAATGATCATACGCAGAGCATGTTTTCACGCAGACGGCGAGAGTCAGACATAATTCTGAAACAACAAAAAGTGCATGAATATGTATGTAGTAATTTATCCCCCCACCCACCGAAGATCCATCTTTGCTCTTGTTTACATACAGACCGTTTGAAACAACCGTGGGGATCCGGGTTAGAATAGCCCCTGGTATCACTTGCTTGTCGTAAGAGGCGACTAAATGGGGCGGTCCTTCGGACGAGACCATAAAAACCGAGTCCCTGTGTCATAGCAGGTGTGGGACGATAAAAATCCTTTTCTGCTCAAAAGGCCGTAAGCGTCGAGCATAGGCCCTAAATTCTGCAGCCCTTCACCGGCATCGGTAATCTCTCCATATGAGTGAAATATTCTCGGGTATACAATCAATCTCTAAATAGACTGTTTCACTATTTCACCAACATTTTGCTTTTCATTTATAATGGTCAAAATATACTGTCTATTGTGTTTGACATACATGTATTTCACATCATGATAGAAGAGTTTATTATTTGTTGTGCAAACAAAAGTTGGGGTATGTTATAATTGTTTACAAAACGTATGGTAATCAGTCTAAGTTTACAAATAACATGTGTAGCGCATTTCAATATTCTATAGGTAAAATGTGCCATTTAAAAGGTAAATATGTGCCTGTGCAAAATTACGATACCTTAAATTACAAAATGAACATTTCACTAGCTTGATTGTAAACATACAAAGACTCGAGTCTTTGCTTTTGTAACACAGAGTCAAGTCTAAAATATTGCTCTTAGCTTTGCATTCAGAAGGTCCAACGTTTTGTTGTCAACTACAAATGAGTTATATTTTAACATCAATAATGAGAAACATTTTGTAAGAAATGAAAAGGCAATGCTACATGTGCATCATGTATAACCGAGCTGCAGGTAACCTTTTAAAAGTTATTTTTTTGTCACTGTGACCGTAA
>CAJDSM010019646.1:35095-49034 GCA_903981925.1 Ostrea lurida
CCCCCCCCCCCCCCCTCTCAAATCGACAGGGTTCTCATTTGATATGTAACAATATCTCAAAGGTTTAATTGAATCAGATGTAAATTTGTCGAGTTTTGTAATTTTATATCGTAATATACATCTTGTGAAATTAAAAAACTTTTGTTCATTATGTCTTAACAGAATATTTACGAGTAAAAAATATCAATTCCAATACTAAATCGTCTGTACAGGTGAGCCATAAGGCTTGAGGGCCTTTGTGAGACGGTTAGATAAATCTAATAGAACTTTACATTTGTTTATTAACTAAATGTTTTCAAGTAAAGATTTATGACATCAAATACGTACAAATGAGTCATGAGGCCCATGGGCCTACATGTATATATAGATCTAGTAAAACAAACAACTTTTCTTAAGTATTTTCTAACAAAATGTTTTCAAGTAATGATTTATTAATAGCAACATTAAATCGTCCGTACAGGTGAACCATGACATCCTCGGGCCTGTATCTTGATACATTTAGATAGCTCTAGTAAACTAAACAATTTTTGTTAAATATGTTCAAACAAAATATTTTCCAATAACGAGTTGTGAAAAGTGACATGAAATCATCCGTACAGGTGAGTCATGGGGTCTGCGGGCCTATATCTAGATTTAGTAAAACTAAACATTTTTTGTTAAATGAGCCAAATGAGTTATAAATAGTTCGTACGGGTGAGTGATGAGGATCACGGACCTTGGATTTTTTTTCTTCCAAAAACTCTCACTCACTTGACATGTAACAATGTCCCAAAGTTTCAATTGAATCAGATGTAAATGTCCGGAAACCCTCAAGTTTTCATTTTCGTTACTATGACCTTGGACATATTTTCCCGAAAATCGATAGCCTAAGGTTCTCACTCACGTGATATATAACGATATCCCGAAGGTCAATTAAATCATATGTAAACTTTTGGAGTTATCGTCCGGAAACGCCCACCCGCACACCATCAGTAAAACAATAGTCAAGTTCAACTTTGTTGCAACTCCGCTAAAAATCGTGATTCAGTCCCTTCAAGCCCCTATTGTATCTACACCTGGCGTCGGGCGTCTTCTCCTTAACAAAATCAAATCTAGTTTTGCACATTAATGTAAGCAATTCACAGAAGGCACAAGGGGATTCAAGTAAACTGTTAGATACTTTTATTTACAATGGAGTTTTATAAGGGGTAAAGTAACAAATCTAGAATACGTTTTGGTGAATTCATTGTAGAGTATAAGTACTTCAGTAAATGGAAATCAAAGCCTTTGACTCACTACGATAAATGATATTTCAAAAAAACAACTTCATTTATCGATTTCATATGGAAATTTCTTTTTATTTTATAAAAGAAATATTACGAATAAATAGTAAATTTGGTGATAATTCATCTAAGTAGAGTAAATATTTCAAGAAAATAAATATCTAAAACATTACTGATAAACAAAGAATGAACGAAATTTTATAAAAGACTCACTGTTAGAGTTGTAGGGCTTCAATAGTTTATTTCTGAACAATATTGAAAATAATACGCCGGGTAAATTAGAGACACAATAATGAATACATTTTAAATGAGTGAGTGCATGTAGGGAATCTTTTAAAAATCTTCTAAAGTACAACGCGGCCTTGATAAGTCATGCTATTCAAATGCAAGCATTCCATTGGTAATGCACGATAGATAATCAATCATAAAAAGGCGAAGTTAACATTGTGTCAAACGTAATCATAATCCAAAAATCATACAAAATCGAGTGTAGGGCAACACGGACCTCCGACAAAAGCGAAGGTAGGATCAGGTGCCATGGAGGAGTAAGCATCCTCTGCTGACCGGTCACACCCGCCGTGAGCCCTTAGTCGAAATAAAGTAAACGGGATTACCCGTAGTCAAATCTAGTAGGAAAATGTAGTAGGAAAAATGACAGTCTAACAAAGGGTATGAAACAAATCAGTCAACACATGACTTAATCTTGTATTGGAAAATACTGGTTAAAACTTTAAAAAATCTACAGGACCATGACAAGTGATAGTGGTAAGCACATAATATTATGTCACAGGCAATTGTGGATCGATGACTTGTTAAATTGATGATAAAGCATGGTCTGTAAGACAAAAAGTTTCCATGCAACTTTTTTCGCTACGTAATAAAAATTAATCAGGCAGCAGTTTGATACATTTTTTAAATATCAACGACAACTGATATTTTTACTGAACAATGATGCTGCAGTAGATTCGCATGCAGATGATAATAGTAATCAAAGCGGTGACGGTGACATTTCCGCGCTTTAATGCCTAGTCGTCCCGGTGACATCTTGTCTTCTGTACCTGTATGTTGGTACTCCCACAAGGAAAGGTATGTTATCTAACGACTTCTTAAATATATATTTTACGATTACTTGTTGAGTGTATGATGAAATTACAAGGTGATTTTAAGTTCCCTGTTCCCTATAACACAATTAACGAGGCGTCACCAGATAGAGAAAACCAGCCGACTTTCCCTCTGTACTGTACTTTTACTTCTAAGACACGCGAACAGGAAACGTGTTTGGTAAAATCCTCATACTTTAGAGTTGGGGTTTTTGTTTTCCTCAATACAAACAAGCAGAGATGAAATATCTCAATTACTAATATCACATGCAATGAAATGTTATTCTTTTAATGTGTTATATTTGAACAGTCCTAAATATATATTTAATTGGAACTCTGTGTAAAGAAATGATAACTTTGATTCCCGTCATTGAACAGTTTTAGGTATAAGAGTTCAAAGTCATATTTGTAATAAAATGAAAATAAATTTGTGCTTGTCAATATTGACAATCAGCAGACAGTTTGACTCTCTGAATACAAAAACAAGCAAAGTTTCATTGAAAGCGAGTATCTCATGTTGCGTGTTTATACAGTAAACGCTAATTTTACATTACAGAGACCCCGTAACTCAACCCCCGTCACTAACATCCGTTTCTCAGAGAACTGTCACAAATGAAATTAAACTCTTTTGAATATGAAACATAGTTTTTTCCACTTGTTTATGTGCTATGCTTAATGGTGAGTTATTGACAAACCAATTTGTTTCCAATAGCACATGAGAAATAATTGACATATTGGTTGGTTTTGACTTACCGATATTGAGGCCATGCACTGTGATGTAAAATGTTTCTTTCACGTTCCATTTGGGAAATTATTCTAAGTGAATGTAGTCGTATAATGTTCATAATAATTGAAAACTTATTTATAAATGTAAATGTAATAATATTGTAAAAGCCAGTTTGGTATCTTTAGAATGTTTTCATTCAAATGAGAGTCAGTGTAAATGCTGGCGAAGCATTTTGTCAACAGTTCAATACCAACATTTCAGCTTTAAAAGAGAAAACCAGAAATATTATCCACAGTTTTACGGACAGTTTATATTTTTTAGTCAGTGCACCCTTCACAGATACCTTGAATTTGAACCACAACTTCCAAAGAAACTCTTTCGAGATTTGCACAATGTACATCTATTCATTAGCAAATAAGACCTGAATCTGTAAAGAGGAGAATTAAGGCAACAAGTGCTTCTATCAGATTTTCATCCTGCGCCTTTCCCCTTTTAGTTTCATCAAATAAACTTTTTACGATGGAAATAAGGTACGATATACATGTACATACCCAATGCACTTTAAAATATCCCAGTAGGAACAAAAATCTTTTCTTGCCGAGCTCTGTCAAATCTACCAAACAAATGCAGAGTATTGGTCAACGTAACAATAACGACAACGACTTAATAGCATTTCATAAAAACATCATGCTGAGGTTTCTTATACACAAGACCTTCTAAGCAACACGGTTTAGCGCCCCTAAAAAACCCTACTTCTATTAGAATATTTATCTTGGTAGTCAATATCGTATGTGTCAATGAATTTTATGACATTCTTGTAAAATCAATTGGTCGCTAATGGAATACGGCCTTATTCATCGATATGAAAGAGGAAAGATGGTTTCTAAATAATAACAATGCTTTGTGAGGTTCACAAAGCTCTTTGCGAGTTTTATGCCATATTAGTAATTCCACTAACTATATCGGAACAGTCAATATTATACTTTAGCCATTCACTACTGCTTTCGTCTATATATTGTTACGACACTAATTATTTGGTTGGTTTTTTCCCGTTCGTCCTGTATTTCAGATGGTAGTTCTGAGTTAATGAATAATGTTAACCACCGAGTGTAAAATATCTTTACAATGCACCATATATACTCGTTTCCAGGACTTACCCACAATGCACCGTACCAGATATATTTGTTTCTAAGATTTATCCACAATGCCCCGCGAAGATCAGTTTCCAAGAGCTAGATAGGCATGTTTTAAGATTTACCCACAATGCACCAGATAAACTTACCAATTTGAACTATACTAGTTCTATGGAACTATAGATAAGACCAACGTTTAATTGACAAAGCATGTCTAAATCAATCTTGGTGTTGCAATACATGTACGTAATCAACAATGAAGTGATTGTCCGATTTCATGTTTCCACTGGTTAGAATAAAATGAATACGTTACGAACACGTGCGCATTTTGGAGGCAGTCATCACACACTTTATGAAAAAGCTGCTAATGTTGATTGAGCAATATTAATATCACACGAACCCCTGTCTCGGGGTCATTAAGTGCATTATAGCGGGTGGTGAAACAGGTTTGAGGAAGCACTAAATCAACGTGCGGTATACAACTTATGAATGTGCAATAACTTAGTTTCAAAATCAACGTACATCTAGCTTAATGTACATGTAGCTATGGTGATATCCATTTCAAACTGGAAAATGGCATTTGTACATCACATTTTTTATCACATAAAATACCACAATTACATAACATTTTTATCACATAAAAACCAATATAAAATTGTAACTTTATCACGTTTCAAAATAGAAAACCGTGTTTCCATATATCTGTACATCAGCGCGTCTTGGAATAGCCTTATATTTTCCTTTTTTCAAAGACTGATATTAAAGTATGAAAGCTTATCAGAACTTTTGAAAATGTTCGTTTTAATTAGTAGGAGAGCCAGATCTACTTGACGCAATGGTTGTACAAACTCGAGAAAAGCTATTTTAATTAATGATGAAAAGAGATTCGTGAAAGTTGGAACAAGTTCCCTCTTATTATCATTAAACAGCCTTTGTGCCAAACAAACTCTGAAAAGCACTCTTGTCTTCCTAAGACAAGAAATAACATCACATAGTTTTATAACTTGCTAGTTAATACTCGGAAGAGAAATGTTGAGCGCATGTCGCTACTTACTGACAACAAAAAATCGCCATTAATAAAAAATAACCCAGTACATCAAAAGGATTTCTGAGAGATGGAGAGAAAATTGTACTTCTTATGTATACTGTCTGATCCTCGAATTTCCTGCCTATAATAACTTATAATTAATATGAATGTATGGCGCCCCACGTGTTGATTAATCGTTCATTAGCCTTTCGTGATGTACCGTTGTCGTTTCTTATCGAACACTTTTATTGAATAATGTGCTGTACGTTGCATGCTCACATTGTTGTCACTTTGGATCAGAACAGATATATTTTCTCTAATTCTACTATTCTATGATAACAAATATCCATCGTGCACAAATGCTATTGCAATTCACCAGCGAGCACCACCAACTGCTTCGTTAATACTAGAATTCAATGATTGATTATATTTTAAAATGCGAAAAACTCAGTTGCAGGGTGTTTAAAAGTTCTGTAAGCGATATATCAATCCACAAAATTCTAACAAGCTATGGGTATTCCATCATTGATAAGATATTATTTTCTCACGCCACTAGTACTATTTTAAACATTTTAAATTTTGCTTGGAAGCTTGTCAAATTACTTACACAAATTACCAAAATTATACGTACCTTTAATTGATCTCAAACAACTAACAACTACTGTCTCCCGGATACGACAAAATTCATACGCGCCTCGGGCTGTCAAATACAGAGAGAGGCTCCTTCATTGACTTTATACCAGCCTCCGTGCAAATGGATAATGATTGGTTCTTTCTATTTCTTGTCATATTCATCAGCTCTTTTTTTTTCAAAAAATAATATCATCGAGGCAGGCACCTCATCGCAGGTAGAGGAAAAGCTTTGCAATATGTTCGATATCGTCATTATCTAGATGAACACGATTCTACGTTACAGAAGTACATCAATAAAAGATTTGTGAAAAAGGCCTTTCGTTTTGGTTTACTTTGTTATATTAAATCAGAAATTGATTCTCATCAACTCCTGTCACCAGCTGGTTAACGCACTCTGAAAAATGAAATAATAAACCAAATATCAAATAAAACAGAATCAGTCCGGAAGAATGAACATACAGTGTTTTCTACTCTACGGAAATAACAGAACACAAATTTAATTAAGATATTCTATAGATCATCGTGAAGTTAGCATCACAGAATTGAAACTAATCATGTGTGTTTTACATTCTAAGGATACATCTACCTACATGTATACATCATTTACACATGAACGACCACGAGTCACTTGTTCGTCCTTTATTGTGCGTGGTCTGTCACTTTAACTGTCTCAATTTTCACCTCTATGTCCCCTCTGTATTGCATTACTGTAGGTGAGAGAAAAAAAAGTAAAATTGTCCCCCCCCCCCTCCTGGCGACCGAGAGCATCAAGCTAATGCAATGTTTACTCCAGGGCATTTAATATTTAATTTATATGTTATATGTCACAGGATAAACGAGGATTCAGGACAATCCCAGATCGTCCTAGGACAAACGCGGATCCTCATTTGTCCTAGGAGAAACGAGAATCCCAGTTTGTACTGGTTTATATTCAGTACAAATGAGGATCCTTGTTTTTCCTAGGACGAACGCGGATTCTCATTCTTCCTAGGGGCTAGGACAAACCAAAGATTTGGACAAACGAGGATTGTAAAATTCATTGATGAGAAATCTTGAAAGAAATCGACAAGTTTAATTTTGTCAGTTTAAAACGTACTCCGGGGGGGGGGGGGGGGCACTTCCTATATACTAATAAATAGGGACGTGCCGCTGGAATAGGTAGTCTTCTTCCACTTCAGAAGATATTATGACAAGGTATAGAAATCAGCATTGCTTATAAAAAAAATGCTTAAATATTCTTGAAAGATCGACTTCGTCAACGATTTTCATACCATACAGAATCAGTAGATATTAGTATAAGTTATTAAAATCCAGCATAGATAAGGAATTGTAGCTTGAACTGCAAATTAGTAACAGTATAAAATTTAACCCACCCCGTACCCTGTATTGTACGGAGAGAGGTTACTACTGTGAAGGGCATTCATTTCGCGGGGCTAAAAGTTCGCGATTGTTATCTTTTGGTATTTCACGATGGTTTAATTTTCGAGGATAGTAAATAAACTGAATTAGAATCATACCCCAAATACAATGAGTAGCACTTGGCGATGGATTTATTTTCGTGATCGTTAATATATAATCGCGAATATAAAGCCCACGCAATTATTTCCTACTCAACAGTTTTTGATTCCTTTCTAATTTGTAAGACAAGTCGTGAAAGATTAACATGTTAATTAATTCTTGCTATAATTATTTTTTTATAATTACCTTGACTCCCTATTTACAAACATTTAGAATACATCAAATAATATACATCAAAAATGTCCCATTTATTCCATCAGTAACTTTCAACTACGTGATTGGACCCCTTAGATGACAGAAGTACAGAATTATGTGTTGTGACGAGAAAAACGAATTAATTCCATCCTTTTTAATTTATTACTGTCTGCCGGCATAAACATATCTATATAATGCAGACAGGGTTCAACACTGCTACAAATATCATAATACCGAATCATATGGCATAAAGTTCCATGCAATTTCCTAAGTTTGGTAAACTTTAAGACATGGTTGTTGTTGTTGTTAAGCCATTAGGCAAGCTGATAGACAACGAAAGATCACAATCACCATTTACTAAAAAGCATGGACATATAGATGTCAGAGCATAAGATACTCAGCATCAGATTTACGTCCAGACAATATTAAGAAGAAAACACCACTCTACTAAGCCTTGATACGTATGTCTGGAAGATCAATTCAAAGTCATTCCATTTTAAGATGTTTCTCTGCAAATTCTGCATTAGATTTATTGCTCGAACAACGTTTTTGATTAAAACAAATGTTTCCTATTTATTCTCCAAAACATAGGGGTGTCATTTTTAGTATCAATGACATTGCATTATACCGTCTGGTGCGAAAGGACATTGGCAATAATGTTTGCTTTTAAAAGTAAAGAATACAAACCCCTAAGCTTTAATCCCATCCTCAAGAGGTCTCAATTTCAAATTACTTCCGAAGTTACAGTATATAATCAATTTGTGTTCACCGGTCAATAATGCATGTTTAATGAGTGATAAAACGTGTCTCTCTTCCATACCCAAGGGCCACAATTTTCACCGTTATAGGAGAGAGATTCAAAATATATAGCTACGAAACAGTCAACTAAGATAATTTGACCTTTGATCAACATGAAATGGTCTAATCTTCTTTATGTGACTATAATATTATATTTGATATCTAAATGTAAATATTGACTTTGAAAACCACGAGGTCTGGGTCGTAGTGTCTGATATTATATATTACTTGGAGTTGAACTTCGTTCCATATCCCTTGGCCATCGCACACTGCGCGTATGAATATGTTTCATCGAACTTCGGCGTGGGCCTCTTCACATTCTCGTTAGCTCACCTGATCCGACAATCTAATTAAAAGCAGGCTGGTATTCTTATGTTGCTAATATAAAACGACATCAAAATATCGGAGCGGATCAAATATCTGATTTTAATCAGACTGCTGAGCTGAAAGTTTAAGCTATTCTGATCATTCGATGTCCATTTGTCTGTAAACTTTTCTTCTCAAGAACCACTTGGTCATTTTCAATCAAACTTGGTACAAATCGTCCTTGGGGGAAGGAAATTTATATTTGTTCAAATGAAAGGGGAGATAATCACAATAAAGAATGGTGTGTTTTAAAAATCTTTATATGGAGAAAAGGAGCTTAATGGGAAACTATGCAAGGGATTTTTTACCTAAAATTTTTGAGCTGATGCAAAAATATTAGGATATGATGGAACTGTAGCTTTCTGATCTGTTCAAATATTTTCCCAGGGAGCTATAAGTATACAACTTTGCAAAGGAATATGCCAACGAAGGGTTAAAATGACCTGTGAAATGGTCAAAATTAAAGTGAACTTTTAAGTTTTACTTTCAGAAAATAATTAGTTGAAACCACTTTAATTTTTACTTTTGCACAGGGTCGATTTTTCACCCGTCTTGGGCCCACTCCTTTAATTAAAATGTTGTTATTGATTATTTACTGTTTTACGTCCCACTCGAGAATATTTCACTCATATGGAGACGTCACCAATGCCGGTGAAGGGCTGCAAATTTAGGCCTGTGCTCGGCACTCAGGGCCTTTGAGCAGGGAGGGATCTTTTTCGTGCCACACCCGCTGTAAGACGGGACCTCCTTTTTTCCGGTCTCGTCCGAATGACCGCCCCATTCAGTCGCCTCTTACGACACGCAAGGGGATGCTGGGGACCTATTCTAACCCGGACCAAATGAATCAGTTATTAAAATAAAAACCCCAGCGGCATTACATAGATATATACCGTGATACAGCAATTTTTGTTTTCCTGTGAATAATTGAAAACTAAGATTACTTTCTGTAATTCGATATCTAAGTAAATTACCACGATTATGTTTTTACTATTTTTTTTACTGTTCTGTAATGGATTTCGCATACGTCTATGCACATGCAACCATGCCAGCAACATAGTAGGCAATCAATGAAGGTTTATCTACTCAGGACAGGTTAAAAGGTTGTCATGATATTTATATTTTGTTATGAAATAGGGAAGGGGGAGCAAAAGGTACCAAATCATTGTTTAACGTTAATAGGCTTCGCATCAAGCAATTTGCCAGCATTGAAACAAGGATAGGATGAAAACAAGACTATTAATTATTTTAACATCCAGAGGGAAACATTATTAACAACTGTATTTCGTTTGTTTTGCACAAAATTAAAAAAAACAAACTTGCGATGATGTATTGGGTTTTAATTTTAATTAGTTGTGTGCCTTTATTCTTGTTATCAAAGCAGCTATACCAATATTGAACTGGAAGTGAGAACCTCATATTATGGAAACCTCGCTGTTTGTCTGTCTCTGTCTCTCTCTAATTCATAGTTGCTATGTTGCATCGTTTCATATGGGTTAAAGGGATAGTGTCACTCATTTTGTCAAAATATTTTAAAATTAATCAAAATGAGCTCAAATGACTCATACAAGTGATTATTTTGTTGAAAATAACAATTTTATGCATTTATCTGTATTTATTTTCAAATTTAAACGTTTATGATCTTTAAAATATGTCCCATTAATTTTTGGCTTCCTAGACAAAAAGAATCAATTTGCTATATTTAAAGTCGTTCCTATTGTAAGTTTTGAGAAAAATACAGTCATTTCTAAGTTGCAAAATATTATTCATATATCTTTTATATATTATACGAAAGGAATAATATGATTTGGGGTGAGAATTTTTTTTCCACAAAAATGAGATACTATCCCTTTAAACTGGGTACGAAGGGTTACGTAGGTATATCGTTACTTCATGGAATAAATAGTACATGAACAATAGTACAGTACACCTCGGTTAAAGGGGCATGGACACGTTTTGATCTAAATGTTAGATTTTGAATTTTCATTTTTAATGTTTACAATGCTCACTTATGGTTTTGAATGGTCAGTAAAAATTTGAACGTCATTTGTTGAGTTGCAAGTGAGATACAGCACTTACAATTCTTTACAATGTAAACAAGGCTCGAGCCTTGTTTACATCTACATAAAGATTGCTTCACAGGAAAATATTCATGTTTAAGATAATAAAGAAAAAACAAAATTAAAAGAGTGTGAGAAACACGAGCAAACTATTTAATTGTGTGTTTCAGAATGAAACTTGTAATTTGAAAAAAATGTATGCTTTAAATAGAACGTATACTAGCCATATTCACTTATGGTATTTGAATGGTCAGTAAAAATTTGAACGTCATTGTTAGTCGCAAGTTGAGATACACGACTTGAACCATTCTTTACATGTAAAACAAGGCTCGAGCCTTGTTTTACAATTTACATAAGATCTAGCTTCAAGAAAAATTCATGTTAAACAAAATTAGATGTGAGAAACACGAAAACTAAATTTAATTGTGTTCAGAAGAACTTGTAATTTGGAAGAAAATATGGCCTTTAAATAGAACGTATATACTAGCATTTCAATATAGCGTAAACAAGACATGGATCCGAGGCTTGTTTACATAGACGAAGAATTGTGAATGCACTGACGATCTCACTTTGCAACTTCAACAAATGACGTTCAATTATTTTGATGACCATTAGAGAAATAACCATATAGTAGAGCATTAACATTAAAAATGAAATCTAAAAACTGTAAACATTTTTAGACTCAAAACGTAGCTGTGATTGAGTATCCTTGATAGTACCTGACTCTAGTCGCTCCGTGTTTTGTACATTGCCTGTTGGAGTGCGTGTTACGTATTTGTGTATAAGCATATCCGTCATCTTCATTAAATCTGTTCATGTTGCAACACGTGTTTGTGTGTGCCTTACTACAAAAGCTGGCCAGTTAGCCCAGCATATTTACATGTGGCTCAGCGGGAAAACGGTAAAAGAACCACGATGGCTGAAAGTGCGAATTCAGACTTACCGTTCGTCAACTGAATATTACAGGATGAAATATCAGTGAAAATTTCCGAAATGGAAGCGCCAAGTTGAGATTTACATGGCGTCGACTGGCAGTGTGACGCTTAAGGAGAAAAAAAAGCAACACCAGGTCGCGATTCTCACTCCCATTTGCGCTGGACCAACAGTGATTTGAAATTACGACAATTCAAATGGGACGGTCCTGAAGATTAAGGAATGATGTTTCTCTAAAGTTTTGGACAAACTAAAACAATAGTTGTAATCCACGTACGAACGAGGGTTGATCGAATCTCATCGTTTCTGGAGCATTGAATGGCAGGAACGTTTGATTTATTCTTGACAGAGCTGAAGAAACGAGCGGATAGTGCAATTTGGAGAAGCCAAAGATCTTTGATACGGGACAAAATTATCTTCATGAGTCAAGGTAAGCTGTTAGAACAGTTATTGAAAGAGACTGATAAACTCACACTGGAGAAAACTGTCAGTATTTGTCAAGCATTTGAGCAGTCAGCTAGTCACGTTAAAGAATTTCGGGACAGTAGTGGTCAAAACAATCTTATTGCACCCAGCAAAATTCAGAAAGTGAGAAAGGCGTTACCTAAAACAAAGACTGACTCGTCGAAACAGAATGGAGATCATAGAGCACGTCATGACAAATCTACACCAAAATTCGTGAATGACTGTGATTTCTGTGGTGGCAAACATGAGAAAAGCAAATTCAAATGTCCGGCATATGGCAAGAGATGTGACAAATGTAATGGACGCAACCACTTCAAGAAGAAATGTCGGAAAATTCATTCGGTCGCAACAGACAATTCACAACCTGATGCTGAAGATGATCATCATTGGCTATCTGTGTTTTCTGTTACTACAATGTTTGCTTTTAGCGATTGTAATCTTTAGTCTAAGAAAGGGGATGTTGATTGAGTATCCTTGATTACCTGACTCTATTCGAGTTCCCGTGTTATTGCCTGGTGAGTCGTGTTGACGTATTTGTTTATAACGTCATATCCGTCTTCTTCATTAAATCTGTTCATAGTTGCAACACGTGTTTGTGTGTGCTTACTACAAAGCTGGCCAGTTAGCCCAGCATATTTACAATATATACACCTGTATTTCAAAATAAACCTTCAATTTTACATTTGAGCAATATTTCAACCGTTATTGGAATTTGTTCTAAGATCTCTCAAGGTCATTTTCGAAAGGACAAGGTCATTCAGAAGATGTACTTTGTAAGCTCGGAAAAGGTTCCTTAATTCATCAATTTTAACAGAATGACGTATTAATCATATGTCGCACAAATAAGGAATGGACAAATGACTAACAAGCAAAAATTACTCAAGGTCATTTTCTATAGATGAGGTAACTCAACATTTAGGCTACATGTACCCTATATAAATGTATTGGAATCCTCAGTTTCATTTCAACAGTCATTGTCATGTGAAGACATTTGTGATATAATTAATGGTAGGTTAGATGCATTTTGGGGAGTCTCATCAGTTTTACTGATATATTTGTTATATTCAGCACATAATTAAATTTGGAAATTTTACGATTTTCGTTTCACTGGCACCAACATTATTCTTATATCAAATTTGTTATGATCTAAGATACATCAATAGGAGTCAGTTATCAGATATATGACTTTGATTTCAATAAATTTGTATTTTAAATTGCATTGAATGTACATGAACTGCAAATCACGACGAAAATGCATCATTTGTTTCCATGGAACACAGCTTAGAAGCCAGATTCCCAAAAATGTTTCATGTTATTGATAGTAACTAGGTTATGCATGTTGATCAAGCATTCAATAGTTCAAGCTGGGTGGGATAATTTTTTCCCAACAATCAAATTTGCCTCTAAAATGGCTTTTTTAGAATTGTCAAATACCCCTCTTTTCAAGAGAGAAATAACCCATAACAGAGATATTCAAACCCACAACTAAATATCAAACTAAACAAAGAAATATTGAAAATTAACATTTTATAATGATATTTTATGAAATCAAACGACTAAAACCAGCATATTCGTTTAAAAAATGTCATTTTGCATGTTAAAAATGTCTCTTTTGTGACCTCAGTGACATGCACGTGTTACCATGGCAACAGGGTTGACTAGCAACCAAATTATGATGGTTCTAGGTTACTAATGGTGAATTAAGTTGATGTGCCAAATTTGAGA